>MDKI01160852.1:0-11536 GCA_005239505.1 Nicotiana paniculata | reverse complement strand
TGCATATTTACATTGGGACTGCGGGCTATGACCTGAGACTTTCCCTTGCATTGCATTGTATATATTACATCGGGATTGCGGGCCGAAACTTGATACTTTCCCCTATATTGCATTGTACGACTATCTACTGATTTGTATGTTGTACTGAACTGAGATTTATTACTTCGTTCTTTCCGGTTCACTTTACTTCCCGTTAATTATTGTTGTTTTACTTAACTGTTAATTATATCTGTTTATTTTTGCAAACTCAGTAGAGCCGCAACCTGACCGCGTCACTACTTGACTGGGGTTTGGCTTGGCACTTACTGGGTACCGAATTTGGAGTACTCACGCCCTTCTGCGCATGTTTTTCTCATGTGCAGATCCAGGTACCAGCGCACCGTTCTGGAGTCAGTAGAGTAGCAGATTTTTGGGAGACTTTGAGACATTTCTACAGCGTCCACAGAGCTTCTGCGTCCCCCTCCTATCTTAGCATAGTTATAGTTCGTATATGAGACTACACTTTCCTTTCCAGTTTTGTATATTGAACCATAGAGTTTAGCTTGTGATGTTGGTGACATTCCGGGTTTTGGGAAGTAAAATAACTTTATAAGCTGAGCAGCTACGTTATATCTAGTAGATATCTTTTCTGTCTTTATTTTTTATTGATTCTATTGTTTTTCGCAAATTTCTAGGCTTACCTAGTCATAGAGACTAGGTGCCGTCACGATACCTTTCGGAGGGTAAATCGGGTCGCGACAAACACATAACAAGCAAACTTATACATTTGTTGATATATAATATATGAAGAATTGAAGGTAAGTGTAACATTTGAAACATGAGGTATATACAATACTCTTTTTTTTTTTAAACATAAAGCATAGATATATATTAACTTAAACGAAAGGCATATTATAGGACATAGTAGAGATTGTCTCTAGGGCATTATTATTTCCCATAGTAGCTAGATTATTACAAACGTAGATAGGAAGATTCTTAAGAACATAACAAAAACTATGTTTGTCCTTTTCCATTACATGATCAAGAAAAAGGGGAGGACGAGCATGACAGTAGAGTTCGGGAGGTTTTGTATTCTTTGAAGCTTCCTTGGCCAATATATGTGTTACTCCACTGGCCTCCTTGAAGTTATGCCTCAGGATTGGGTGCTTCAACTTCATCAACAACCATCTGCATTCAAGAACTAAGTTAGATAGGATATTTCCATTATTTGAGATAATGTTAATGACGTCTGTGGAGTCTGTTTCAATCTCCAGTTTATCTAATTCCCATTCAATGAAAAGTTTGATTCCTTCAAGGAGGGCCAAGATCTCAGCATGTGTGGAATATATTGCACGAGTAGCCTTTCGATAACCTACGATCCAGTCACCCTTGGAGTCTTTTATAATCCCTCCTAAACCTGCTAAAGTATTGGAACCTGAGAATGCTCCATCACAAAGTTTTTATTTTGGACGATGAATATATCATTCAAACCTTCCAACCAGTTATCTGGGTTAATGAAGTTGTTATGATTTATACCCTAATATTTCCAAAGTTTGCAATCTATTGGGCATGTTAAGAAAATGTGTCTAATATTTTCAATGCCATTTCTACAGCTCATGCATGTGTCATCTATGTTTATCCCTAGGTGAGCTAGGTAATTCTACAAGGGAGGCGATTGTGCATGCATTTTCATAAAAGGAATTTTAATTTACTAGGGAATTTTAGTTGACATATCCAATCGAAGTTTTTGGTAGGGGTAAGCTCCTTGTCTAGTAATTTGTAGCACGATTTGGCAGTGAAGATGCCATTGGAACTTAGCAACCAACTAAGTCTGTCCCTTGTAGTATCGTTTGAGGGGATGGGGGTTGCATATATATTTTGAATAATGTCATTGGGAAAATTGAAGGAAATATTTTGAAGGTTCCATTTCCCATCACTAATAATGCAAGATAATGTTTGGTGTTCGTCACATTTTGTCAGAGGCCCTGAAATGACATACCTAAGGTGATCGGAGTTGTAGATCCACTTGCTCTACCAAATGTTTAGGTTTGAATTTCTTGAAGGGTGCCAAAGGAGTCCTTTATTGCAAGTATCCCAACCCCTTTTGATAGCTTCCCAGATGAAGGAAGTACCCTTAAGGGTCTTTGTGTATGCGTATTTTGCACTAATTAGTTGGCACCAAGGGTTGCTAGAGTTTTGTATAAGACACCAGACAAGGCTTTCTAAGCACGCTATATTCATGGTATTAGATTTTTTGAGGCCTAAACCACCAATATTTTTGTCCCTAGTGATAGTATTCCAATTTATAGAGGTGGATTTTTCTAGTAGTGGGTGTTGAACCCCATAGGAAGTCCCTCTGAATTTTGTCGATTGATTGAATAGTATTTGGAGGAAGAATTGTGAAATGCATGGCATAAGTGGGGATGACACTAAGATTACTAGCAATCAAAGTAGCGCGACCAGCCATATTGATGAAGGGGCGCTTCCAATGGGACAATTTTGAGTGGATGTTATCAATTAAATATTGGAAGTCTTTTGACTTAGGCTTATGGTTAATAATAGGGAAGCCTAGGTATTTTACAAATTCATGAGTTGTTTTTATGCCAAAAGTAGATGTGAGAAAAGTTTGTTGGTCCTTTGGACAATATTTAGGGATAACTATTTTAGATTTGGCTATGTTGATTTCCAGGCCATATTCTAAGGAGAATAAATCCAGACATTTCTTTATGGTGAGGATAGTTTTTTTGTTAGCTTTTCCCATAAGGGTAATGTCATCCGCAAAGAGGACATGGGAAAATGATGGGCCCTTGTGGCTGATGTTGATTGGATCCCAATTGAGCAAGTCTACTTGTTGATTTATGAGCTTTGATAAGAGTTCCACACAGAGTATGAAGATGTAGGGGGACATTGGGCCACCCTAACGAATACCTATAGTAGGGTGGAAAGTGTTAGTTTTAGTCCCATTCACTATAATGGACATTGAGCTAGTAGTAATGCAGTGCATGATTAGATTGGTTAGTTTAGGAGGTAGTTGAAAAACTTTGAGAGTTTTGTAAATGAAGGACCATTCCAATCGATCAAAAGCTTGTTCAAGATCAAGCTTTATTATTAAGTCATATTTCTTTTTCTTAGACCTATTTAGATTGTGAACAATCTCTTGTATAATAATGGCATTGTCGCTAGCTCTACGATTTTTGATGAAGCTAGTCTGCATAGGACTAATGAGGTAAGGGATGTAGTATTTCAATCTGTTCATAATTATTTTTGTGATAATTTTGTAGGAAGTATTGCAAAGGCCAATGGGTCTAAAATTCCTTAGGTTGTTTGCGTTTGGGAATTAGGAAGAGGAGTGTTTCATTGGCTCCTTCCGTTAATTTTGTGTGTTGAAGGTAGTGTGACAAAACTTAATAACTGACTTACCCAAAACATGCCAGTATGTTTGATAAAAATAAGGATGAATTCCATTGGATCCAGGGGCTTTGTATTGTTTGCAGTAGAAGATAGCTTTGGATATTTCTATATCAGAGAGAGGGCTATCAAGTCTCCTAAGGTTGATATTATTTCCCTTTCATAAAGTGGAATCAAATTTAGTGTTGGGGGAACATCGGCAGTGGTAAAAGCATTCATGAAAAAAGAAAGAGTATGATCCAGTATTTGATTTGAGTCATAAACCCTACTTCCATCATCTTTGATGAAGTGAGTAATAGTATTCTATCGTTTTCTATTAGTGGCTATAATATGGAAATATTTTGTGTTGACATATCCTTCATTCATACAAGTGAGTCTAGACCTTAGTTTCCAAAAATCATTTTCCATATGAAGAATGGTATTGTATTCTGATTGAAGGTTTGATTCTAGGTTTTGGAGGAAACTACCGTGTTGGTAATTTGGAGAACATTGAATCCCATTAAGTCTAGCAAGTAATTTTCTTTTCTTTTTGAAGATGTCACCAAAAGTATTATTTTTCCACTCAGTGGCTAAGTCTTTAAACTTACTGGGTGCACTAGGAAGGTCTGCATCTAACCAAGACCTTTTTACTATGTTTATGAAGTCCGGATGTCTACACCAAATTGTTTCTAGATGAAAGGGCCTATCTTTTTTGTTGTTGTTTTTAGGTCTAAGGTTGATTAATAGATGGTTATGGTCTGAGTGTGTTTTAGGAAGATGTGTTATAATTGCATTAAGGAAAAGGGTGATCCATTTATCATTAGCAAGGGTTCTATCTAAACGTTCCATGATTAGACCTTTATTCCACTGTCTTTTATTGGACCAAGTATATTTACAACCTTTGTAGCCAAGGTCAATTAGATTACATCGATTGACAATGTCCCAAAACATATTACTACGTTTTCTGTTCATTTGGTTACCACAAAATTTTTCAGTAGAGCTCAAAACTTCATTAAAGTCACCCCCCAGTAACCAGGGACCCATGTGATATTTACTAATGTTTTCAATATGATTCCACATGCTAAAATGAGTAGAAAATTTGTACTAGCATAAATAGATGAAAATAACCAAGTAGTGTGATTTGGGAATACCTCAACGGAAGCATGGATTTCATTGTTGTTCCTAACAAAGTCGTGAATCTAACCAAGCTAGTATCCCACGGGAGAACTATACCACCAGATTGACCATCACTAGGGATTTCGATCATCTGAGAGAAGTTGAAATCTTTGAGAAAAGATAAATGGCTTTCCATACTAGTCTCAAGCAGGGTGACCATGCAGGGACGATGGGTGTCTAGCATTTCCCTGAAGTTCACACGAAAATTGTCATTGTTCCCACCCCGTATGTTCTAAATGAGCACATTGGTTGGCCTAAACATGGATGCAAGATTGTTTGGTTTCCCATTCTCCATCTGGGCCTGTGGAATTGGATTCCTTCTTATGGTTGGGACAAGGATCATTGCATGGTTTCCTACAGTGGGGTCTTGAGGGGGGTCTCACACCCATTGTGAATTTTGACATGGTCGATGGACAGCTCAGAACATAACGTTTCTCCCTTTGATCCCGGAATAGATATACCTTTACCTTGTTTAGCCTTGCGAACTCTAAGACTGGACCTGACCCCAGTAGATTTATCTCTTCTTCCTCCTCCATTTAGTTGTCTTCTGGATCTTGTGTGTTGGGAGGTGCTGGTACTTGAGCGATGATGGATGGGTTTTGTGGAGGTGCTGCTTGGTTCAGCGGATGTGAGGGAGATGGTGGAGTCGATGCATGCATGGGATGGCTGGCTACTGACTCGATAGGGATTTTCCATGGGACAAATATTGGGTTGGTGTTGGTTATTTTCCCCGGAGGAAAGAATGGTAGTTTCACTGGGATTTGTTGGGATTCGATTGGATTGTAATGACTTGGGAGATTCCACTGACTTCTCATTTATTGGGCATGATTTAGGGTCATTGAGGGTGCTAGTGGATGAAGTATATTGTTCATCCAAACATGGTTCATGTAGTTGTTCATGGCCATATTCATTCCTTCTGACACAAGTTGTGCTAGAAAGTGTGAATTTTGTAATATCATGATCGTCTCCTGACCATTGAGAATTAGACTGAAGGTGATGGCATGTCCCATTAGGGCTTGTTCCACCCAAGAGAGTGGTTGGTGATCCTCTGGGAGAGGGGATTGGATGAAGAATAGTTGGTTGCTTCCTGGAGCTGGAGTTTGTGGGAGAGGTGGGTTGGACATGTTTAAGGCTCTTTGGTGGCTTAATATTTGGATCAAGTTGTATCTTCTCCTTTGTGAGGTTGGGAGTCTTGCAATTCTTTGAAGTTGAGGGGGGAGATATATTACAGATGGGAGGGGTAGAGACTAGGGATGATAGATGTTGTATAGGGTTATTTATGAGAGTATCTTTATTTTGGATATGGAACTTTCTTGTGGCAGAGGTATTTGTAAGAGCAGTGAGTTGGGTGCCATTTGTTCGAATGGAGTTAGGTTATTTTTTTCATTCATGCAGATATTGGCCGCTTGGTTAGTGTTAATGATAGTGTTATTAGAAATTTGAGTGGTGGTAGAGGTGGTGTAAGGTGATTCATTAACCTCTAATAGGTTATTATTACGGGGGCTAGATGCATCATTGGCATGCATGACTTTGGGTTGGTTAGGTGCCTTAGTTACCAAATGTCCATTAGTGTTGTGAATGTTGACCACGTCAATTTGCATGGCATAGTTTTCAAGTGTAGAGTGGTCTTTTTTTGATTTATTATTTGTGCCCGGCGGACTAAACAAGGAATGTTGTATAATGTGTCCATTATCAAGATTAGTAGACGGATTAGTAGCAGGTTGATTCGTGAAAAGGCTTTTAGAATTTAAGCTAAGATTAGCAAAAGAATTATGGGCCATTTGACTTTTAATAATAGTGGAGGATTTGATCATACCTAGATTGCTTCCTATTGGGGAGATTACCTTACCACTATTGGCTAGTAGCCCCTTGAACTTTTGGCTGGATCTTTTCTTCTTAGGGAATTCCACCGTTTGCCAAGTTTCTTCAATTGGATTTTGGTTGTTAGATTTTAATGTAGAGATTTTCCTCTTTTGGGTTAGAACCCTTGGTATCTTATGTACTTGCCATTTCACGTGGCATTTTCTTGTATTGGCATGCACTAGATGGGTGACCCAATCTGCCACAATGTTTACATAGTAATTTGTCTCCTTCGTATAATATTTCCTGTTTATGATGACCAATGACGATGGACGATGGCACTAGTATATCAAGAGGGAGTTCAATGTAAAGTCTTGCATACCTTCCTCTTAAGGTGGATGATGTACATGCATCAATTTTCAACAACTTGCCAATTTTGTTTCCCACTTTCTCCAAAATTTGAACATCATAGAACTCCGTAGGTAATTGAGATAGTCTTATCCAAATGGCCGCTTTGGTTAACTTCTCCTTGGATGCGATAAAATTTGGGATCCATTTTTGAACGGACAAAAAATGTCCTAGGATGAACCATGGGAAATTATGTAGGACCTTGAGCATGCTGGATTCTGAATTAAATTTGGTGATGTTATAGTTAGATCCTAGATCAATCAATGGAAAGTTTTCAGCTAGTTTCCATTGATCTTGGATTTTCCTTTTAAGGAGTTGATGTTGGATACATATGCCTTGTAATTTAATAATAGTAGAGTACCTCCATGGGGCATAGATCCTTTGGAGTTCATCCGGCGTGAGGTGTATTTGGTGCTCACCTTCTTTTATGTTAGGAGGATTTGTGATTAATGACATTTGGTGATCATTGTTTAGGAGTCCATCATCTATAACCATACTGATTTGGCCATCATGTATACCCTCTAGGAGTTTTTCTTTGAAGTTGATTTTTGATGATAGAGGTGTTGGAGAAGAGTGAGTGTTGTTATTGTGGGGTTCTGGTGGTTTTGGAGGCACCAGTGAGGAGACTCTAGATTGATTCATGGTAGTGAGAGGAGTGAATTGTTAGAGAGAAATTACCCGAATTGATTTCCATTGATCATGAATTTTCCTCTTAAGGAGTTGGTGTTGGATACGTATGCCTTGTAATTTAATAATAGTAGAGTACCTCCATGGGGCATAGATCCTTTGGAGTTCATCCGGCGTGAGGTGTATTTGGTGCTCACCTTCTTTTATGATAGGTATATACAATACTCTCTAAACGAAAATACGGCATTTGTCACCACAAACTGAGGGAGAGACAAGAGGATTTGTGGGATTATTCCTTATAAAAAAGAATAATTTATATTTATATTTATCTATATCTATCTATCTATCTATCTATCTATCTATCTATCTACATTATATTAAAAGAAGGAAGGTCCTTAGCGAAATATTGTTCGCTTTTTTTTACCCTTTTAAAATAAATTTTTCATTGGACAAAATCGTAATTAATTTATTCCCATAATATTTAGATCTTACGTTAAAAAGTAATTTTTTAGATGGACAATTGCTGAATTTCCATATAGAAAGTTGTATGATAAATGTTATTCGAAAATCAACTTAAATTCAACATGATATTCCTTAATTCTGTTGAGCAATGGTTAACTCAATTTCCATATACAAAGTTCTATCATAAATGTGATACTCCCCAACTTTGCTTTTTAGACTTTTGAGTTTGGAAGCGTTTTTGCGGACCTTAACCATGATTAGAATTCTAAATATATAAACACGCAATTCTATTATTTCTGTTTTATGCATGATATTTCGTTTATACATAATAACTGCTTTATATTTGGGTTTTTTTTTCTCTTTCTTCTTTCGGTAGCATAATATTACATGGCCTTAGAGTTCTAATTGAACACATTGATTTACCTTATATTTTAGGACTTTAATTAAGTATAATAATGCATTGACCATAATTAGAATTCTAAATAAACATACACATTTACCATATATTTAGGACTTTAATTAAACTAGTATACGTATCCGCGCGATGCGCGAAATTGTAAAAAAATATATATTAGCATGATAATATTGCTCTTAATTATTTGCTCATTTGAATTCTATCAAAAGTATGGTATGACAGTAGTAGCTTTCTTGAAATGAGAGATAAATTGTGAAATATTCCAAGAGTTAAAAGTGATAAAGACATTCATAGGTGTACTCTGGCGTGTGACAATATGCACTACAAATGCAAGAATGCAAAATGAACAGAAAGTAAACAGTAATGTTAGTACTAATTTGTATGCTTCATTCTCAGTATGGTTTATTCAGCTAACTGAAAACTCAAACCTTTCCTGTATTATTACACAATTGTTGAACTATTCCAATTGTATCCAAAGATGGAGCTAACACTCTCAAGATTGTATATGACTGTGGTTTCTTACATCTCTACTTCAATGGATGTAGAAATGAACGAAGTGACCTCAATGGCTGACTATGAGCAAAGAAATGCTGCCTTTGACTCCAAACTTGGACGCAAAAGTGAGGCATCACTATGGAAAATATAATAAATATCAATGTTCGATCGTGCTAGAGAGCACAAATGCTGATTAGGGGTGACTATGACTATCGAATATTGACACTATCAAGCTGATATATATATATATATATATATATACATACATATATATCCACAAACAAAAGGAATATATGCTTAATAAGTGGACTCATCGATCATGTGCCCTCTGCTCTGCTTCTTATTTCATGGAGTAATTCATTAGTAGATCTTTCTGAACTACCACATCATCGTCAAGAAAGACTATCTTCTCTAACTGGGGATAGATCTCGGGTATGTAAAACCGAAGGTGATTCAACACAGATATATACTTTGGGTTCCTGGATTTGGAGAAGCATGAGTTCTATTTTGATGCCGTCCTAGATGAACATGCATGTTACAAATGATGTGGTATTGTTTCATCTTACAAATGAAACTACTAATCACAAAGACAACTGATTTATGTGTTTGTTCAGAGATTATGTCAAAAAGGTATTTGAACTACCTTTAACTTTTTACTTTTCAAGGAGTGGTATTTTATCATCGGTTTCCTCTACTATCTCATACTTCTGTTCTTTCATATGTAAAGCATTTCCAGCTTAATGTGTTGGTTTCCAGTTTCCTATCATGGCTTATCAAGCTACTGTGCAACCAATCATTCCTACCATCTTTCAGCGCACAAAAGCAACATATTTTGCTTATGGCCAGACAGGTCTGTCTATATTCCTTCACATTCTTGTTTCAGTTTTTAATATAGGGCACTCATTTATTTTTTTCTGATAGTTAATATTAGGTGCTGAATTATATGCAGTGTTATAAATACATAACATAACATAAGTTCATTACTAAAGGAGTTTAATAGATTAATCACCCCATGCAGTCGACCAATTCTCTAATAGTTTTAACTCCAGTTCGAGGAGCCAACTCATCATAAATGTGATACTCCCAACTTTGCTTTTTAGACTTTTGAGTTTGGAAGAGTTTTTGCGGACCTTAACCATGATTAGAATTCTAAATATATAAACACGCAATTCTACTATTTCGGTTTTATGTATGATATTTCGTTTATACATAATAACTCCTTTATATTTGGGTTTTTTTTCTCTTTCTTCTTTCGGTAGCATAATATTACATGGTCTTAGAGTTCTAATTAAACACATTGATTTACCTTATATTTAGGACTTTAACTAAGTATAATAATGTATTGACCATAATTAGAGTTCTAAATAAACATACACATTTACCGTATAGTTAGGCTTTAATTAAATGCGTAATAATTTCTTTATATTTTGGGGGTTTTTCGGTTCTCCCTCAACACAGGTTCCCCGTTTTCTATCATCAACACGTATGCATTTTTTTCACATTCTTAAGTTATTTGCTCATCTAATGTTTAAAAGAAGATTGACCTTGGCATGTTATGCATCAACGACCCCTCTCAAATTCAAGAAGTCGTTCGACTGATGATACTGTCCTGGGTTTGCGTCTGCATTGAGGATTGAGATCAGTAAAACCCTTGAGATCCTTTATGTTATTGTTACAAATAAAAGTCTCATTTATCACCTAATAATTTTTATTGGTTTGTATTAAAATTTGCATAACTGCATACTCATAATAAATTAACATGCTTTGCATACTCATAATAATAAATTAACATGCTTTGCTTTATGTTTACGAAGAGTTTCACTGTGCTAAATTTTGGATGAACAATAATATTAAATTCAAAAGGTGTTAAATATATTAGAGAAAAGGAACACTTTACTTTGTTCTTTATCCCTTTCAACAATTCCCCTTTTAAATGCTATGAGTAGTCATGTGAGATTGAACTGGCTATTCGTTTTATTCGTTGATCATTATTTTGGATCATTATTTTGCTTAAATAAATATTAATATACATTTAATAATATAATTAAAACAAATAGTTACAAAATTATTTAACGAGAGAGAGAGAGAATAATTGGAATAATTCAATAACACAAACGCTTCGGCAAAATAAAGTGTAAAAATTTTAATTTACCCCTCGAAAGCAAAATTTGTTGTGGATAAAAGTATAATTATTATTAAATATCTAAATTTTGATTTGAGCTAACATTAAGAATTTTCATCCTAAAAAAATAAGTACTTTTTAATGTTGAGAATAAATGATTAAGTATTTGGATTAACGAATTAAAAAAATATTTGAATTAATTAATTAGCAAATTAATACTATTTCATTCTTTTTTTCAAATTCGTTTTATAAGTAAAATAAATTTTCAATTTGACATAAATATTAAAGTACATAAATTTGTTTCATAAAATACTATCAGCGACGAAAGAAACCAAAAGATAGAGAAAATTCAGCTATAATATAATACTAAAAACAAAATTAGTTAATATGTAAAATTTAAATAAACAAGAATGAAATAACAAAAAATAAAATGTATCATAAAGAGATGTCAGGTGAGATACAACTTAACATGCTTATATTTAATATTATAAATATATGTATAATTACAAATATTGTAAATATAATTTAACTAATTCATCATCTTGCATATTAAGAAGATATTGAATTCAGTTATTGCGTAAATATAATAACATTATTTTCATCATTAAACAAACGTTACCTTTATTTTAATCAATTATATACATACATACATATATATATATACA
>MDKI01051874.1:0-50696 GCA_005239505.1 Nicotiana paniculata | reverse complement strand
CTACTGAACTTGTCTCAATATTGAGGAACATGGGAGACAAGGTTAAGTGGCCCAAAGAGATTCAGTCAAATCCAAGCAGAACAAACCCAAATCACTGGTGTGAATTTCACAACGATCATGGGCACAAAACTGCGGATTGCAGATTTTTACAAGGTGAAGTAGAAAATTTATTAAAACAGGGCTTTAACAGAATTGTTTAGTGATAAAGGTAAACAGGCATATATGAGGAACAGGCAGGAGCCCCCAAAGCCTCCTTCTCCAAAACGAACCGTCAACGTGATACACGGGGGTGAAGAAGTAAACGGAGTGATTTGCAAAACAACCACAAAGTTCACAATTACACATGGGAAACAGGCTCGTGAAAATATGGAAGAAGACGATATAACCTTCGATGATGCAGATATCAGCGGATTAATGCTTCCGCACAACGATGCTCTGGTAATATCTTTACTTATTCATGACACTAACGTAAAAAGAGTGTTGATTGATCCAGGCAGTTCAGTCAATATCATTTTGCTAAGAGTCGTGGAAGAAATGCTACTGGGGAATCAAGTAATCCCAAAAGCACGAGCCATATCAGGGTTTGATAACTCTACGGTTATAACAAAAGGAGAAATTGAGCTTAGCACTTATGTTGAAGGGGTGATCAAAAGTGTCAGGTTCCAAGTCATCGATATTGACATGGCTTATAACGTGATCATTGGAAGGCCATGGATCCACGACATGAAAGTGATACCCTCCACGTTGCATCAGGTAATCAAATTCCCCTCTGAGTGGGGGATTCAACAAATCAAAGGAGATCAGCAAACCGCAAGAAATATAAACTCTGTGGTACACTACAACAAGAAAATAGAGGTGGAAGAAATTACTATCCAAATAGGTACGGAAGATATTATTACCAAAAAAGGTACGAAAGAAAATACTTACGAGAAGGAAAATCAAGTTACCATGGAAGGAATATTATACCACACAGATACAGATTCCAGACGGGACGTCATTCGTGAACCGGAGGAAGATAAGCACATCAAAACAACTATGGAGGAGCTCGTAGTTGTTCCATTATCTGAACAAAAGCCCGAGCAGAAAGTGTATATAGGCACGAGGCTAGGCCCCGCTCAAAGAGGTAAGTTAATTGATTATTTAAAGGCTAACGCATACTGCTTTGTGTGGTCCCACACAGATATGACAGGCATCCCACCAGAAGTGATGACTCATAAACTAAATGAGGATCTATCCTTCGTACCTGTTAAGCAGAAGAAAAGAAAGCAAGGACCATTCAAGAACCAAGTGATCGACAAAGAGGTACAGAAACTCTTGAAGATTGGTTCGATACGAGAGGTAACGTACCCTAACTAGCTAGAAAAAACCATGGTAGTACCTAAGAATAATGGCAAGTGGAGAGTATGCGTAGATTATACTGACTTAAATAAAGAATGCCCCAAAGATTCATTCCCATTGACACATATAGATCAAATTATTGATGCCACAGCAGGTCATGAATTATTAAGCTTCTTAGATGCATATTCTAGTTATAATCAGATTAAAATGAATCCCTCAAATGAGGAAAAAACGTCCTTAATTACAAACAGGGGGACTTACTGTTATAAAGTTATGCCTTTTGGCTTAAAAACGCTGGAGCCACCTATCAAAGGTTAGTGACTAAAATGTTCCAAGAACATCTTGGAAAGACGATGGAAGTCTATATTGATGATATGTTGGTAAAATCAACACAAGCACAAGACCATTTCCATCACCTCTCTACTGCTTTTGATATTTTACGCAGGTATAATATGAAGTTAAATCCAGAGCAATGCGCTTTTGGAGTGCAATCAGGACAATTTTTGGGTTTCCTTGTATCAAATTGAGGAATAGAGAATCAGTTCGAATAGACTGAAGAATGTCATCAAGTCCTCAAGAATCTAAAGATCTATCTATCGAAACCACCACTACTTTCAAAGCCAAACGAAGGGGAAAGATTGTACATCTACTTGGTTGTCTCAGAAATTACTATAAGTGCAGTATTGGTAAGAGAAGAAAAAGGTAAACAATCACCTGTCTATTATGTAAGTAAAACTTTGCTAGATGTTGAGACTAGATATCCACATCTGGAAAAGTTAGCCTTAGCTTTAATAATGGCATCTAGAAAATTACGACACTATTTTCAATGCCACCCAATCACCGTTGTGACGTCATATACTTTAAGAAATATTCTGCATAAACATGAATTGTCAGGAAGATTAGCCAAGTGGGCCATAGAATTAAGTGAGCATGAAATAATCTATCAGCCTAGGACTGCAATTAAGTCTCAAATACTAGCTGATTTTGTTGTTGACTTTAGTAATAGCATTGTATCTGAAGCAGAAAATGAATTACAACTCTTTAACGGTGTTAATCTAGGCCTATGGACATTGTTCATCGATGGTTCTTCAAATATAAAAGGTGTCGGCTTAGGCATAGTCTTGATATAACCTATGGGTGAAAAGACACGGCAAGCCATCAAGTGTTATCCTATAACTAACAATGAAGCAGAGTACGAAGTTGTTATTGCAGGGCTTGAACTCGCACGGGAGCTCTCAATCGAGCAAATTGTGATCAACAGCGACTCCCAACTGGTAGTAAATCAGATACAAGGGACTTACATCGCTCGAGAGACTAGAATGCAACAGTATCTTGAAAAAGCACGAGAGCTCGTGAGACAATTCAAAACATGGAACGTAATGCAAATACCTAGAGAGGAAAATGCAGAAGCAAATGCACTTGCTAACCTCGCAGCAGTCACGGAAGTAACAAAAAAAGACAATACAATTGTCGTTCAACTATTTCATTCAATAATCAGGACAGGAATGAGGTAACTTTCAACAACCTAACCTGAGACTGGAGAAACGAAATTCTTAATTTTTTGCAGAATGGCACCGTACCTGAAGACAGGAAAGTAGCTCAAGCACTTTGCCGCAAAGCTGCACGGTACTGCCTTATTCGCAGCTCACTTTATCGCAAGATGTTCGGAGGACCCCAGGCTAAATGCCTCAAACCTAACCAAACGGAACTTGTGATGAAAGAAGTCCACGAAGGACACTGTGGAAATCACTCAGGGGCGAGATCCTTAGTGAAAACACTAATCAGAGCCGGATACTATTGGCCTAAGATGGAAGAAGAAGCCGAGAATTTCGTATCCAAATGTGACAGATGTCAAAGGTTTGCCAATAACATGCATCGACCAGCAGAATTATTACATCCAATAATATCCCCATAGCCTTTCATGAAATGGGGTATGGATCTAGTGGGACCTCTTCCCACAGCTAAAGGACAGGTACGGTTTTTACTCGTACTAACCGACTATTTTACAAAATGGGTAGAGGCAGAAGCGTTCAAACAAGTGCGAGAAAAGGAAGTTAAAAGCTTCTTATGGCGAAACATAATATGCCGCTTTGGAATACCAAAGGAAATCGTGTGTGATAATGGCCCACAATTAATTGGCTCGCAAATCACAGAATTCTTCGAAAGTTGGCAAATCAAGCGGATCACTTCAACGCAGTATCACCCCGTGGATAATGGTCAAGCTGAGTCAACAAATAAGGTCATCATCAACAATCTAAAGAAGCGACTGGATAAATCCAGAGGAAATTGGCATGATGAGTTACCAGCGTTACTATGGGCGTACAGAACAACTTCAAAGATAGCCACGGGAGAAACTCCGTTCGCACTTGTTTATGGTTCAGAAGCCTTAATACCCGTGGAGATTTGCGAACCAAGCATAAGGTTCTCAACAGCCATGGAAGGTGAAAATGACGACGAATTAAGGACCAACCTGGACCTGCTCCAACCACGGAGAGAAGCAGCATTGATACAGATGGCAGCTCAAAAACAAATATAGAGCGTTATTACAACCGTAAAACTCATCTCAGGTACTTTAAGATTGGGGACTTCGTCCTCAAATTTTTTTTTCAATCAACGAAAGTAGCAGGTGCAGGAAAGCTAAATCCAAACTGGGAAGGACCTTACAAAATTCGAGGCATAGCTGGGAAAGGCGCCTATGAGTTGGAAGCTATGGACGGCAGAGTTCTACCAACAAGCTGGAACGCCATCCATCTAAAGAAGTATTACTTCTAAAAGAAAAGAATACCCCCTGTTAGGTATAACACGTTCGATTTTATTTTGAACATTTAAAAATTTTACTAACTTTTTTAGATGATAGGCACAAAGCTAACCCATCACCAAATGATGATATTAGACCTGCAAAGACGTGAGGAAATAACACAATTCCCGGTCTAGGGTTACACTTTCTGATGGATGTTTTAAAAAGGGTTAAGCAGTCATCATCTAAAAAACTATATACCGTCGAGTCCGGAATATTTTTCCTTTTCAGGAAAAGGACCACAAAGAAGGAATAATCAAGTGCTCAAGATTTCATTCTTCAAAGCTCAAACACTTGGAGGACTATACAGTATGGAAGGCAAAGACAAAGCAAAAAAGACTATCAAAAAGTCAAAGCTCGGGCCTGAAGATCCATCTACCCAACAATTCAAGTGATACGAGAAAAATCGAAAGAGCCAAAGACTCAAACACAAAGCCTAATCCAAAAAACCTACGAACATGTTCAGGTTAAAAGGTAAAATGTTAGCCACGAGGAAGAAATGTGTATCTTTGTACTTATGGATAAAGGATCATCATCATTGTACTCATTCAAAACTGTTGTAACTAAAAATAGTTACGAAATCTTTGTACTCATATAGAAAACTATTATCAAATAAAACAGTTACGGATGAAAAATCAAAATCCGTGTACTTGTTCAAAAAACTGTTATCAAATAAACAGTTACTGATGTAAGAGCATTTCCCTCATGCTTCTTGAAAATTGTTGTCAACAAAAACAGTTACGGGTGAAAACCCCAACTTGAATAAAAACTGTTACGAACGAAAAACAGTTGCTCTCTTGTATTAACTCGAGAAAACTATTACATACGAAAAACAGTTACGAAATACAAGTGTATCAAATATGTTAAAAGAAAACAGTTGCAACATGAGTTTTAGACGATATTCAAACACATGTAAAATGTATTGAAAGTTCAAACAAAAAATTTCCTCAGAAACATTCTTAAACATGTGAAAAATTCCTATCACTCTATTGCATTATTACACCATTATGAAGTTGAGACGTCTTCTTCATTAAGTGTCGATCAAAAAGGGCCCACTTTCATAAATTATGCCTACTACAAAAAGGCACACATTTTATATGACACCGTGCCTATTACGAAAAGGTACGAGTAATCTAAAGCATTCTATATGCAAAAATCAGAGGTAAAACTAAAACCTCGAAAAATAAAGCATGCAAAAGACTTAAAGAGTCAAACAGAAACTCGACGAAAAGAAAAAGTCATACTTGCATTAACATATTAAAACGGCTAAGTAAAAACTAAGTATTAACTTATACTTAGTCGTATATAGTTTTATATACATTAAGGTGCCCCTAAGTTGTCATTTGGGGACTTTAAGAGATCCAAATTTACCCCTGGTGGGACTGGGGGTAAGCACCAATTGAGACAAAGAAAAAAAAAGGGAGGAACCAACTTCTTAAACTTCATCAGGAGGCGGGTTGACTTAACTGGCAGAAGGAGCAGGAGCGGCTTGGGACAAAGAGACTTGAGCAGTAGGAGCCTCACCTTTAGGTGAAGAGAGATTCTGACCTTGTTGAGCCTTCTCAATGGACTCCTTGATTTTTGCAATTTCAGCATTAAGGTTGAAACCCTCTCGGCTCATTTCAGTCAATGCGTCGAGGTGAGAGTTCATATACGCCCAACTAACATCGACAGCTGCCCTATCTTCAAGAGCTTCGTAATATTTCTCCCATAGCATAACTTCAGCTCTTAGTTCATCCCTCTCAGTCACAGCAGCATCATTAGAGGCCCTTAAAGGAGCGAAAGACCTTTCCAGGAATTGAACTTTCTTCAAGGATTTGCGGAGATCCTCCTGGGTCTGAGTAAGATATTGCACAAGCTCGCCCGAATACTCCTCCTTTTGGTCTAGTACGACCTTCAAACTCCTAACCTCTTCAGAGGCACGAGACAGCTGCTCCGCGAATGAGGACTCTAGGATGCTCTTATCCTTGCCTGCCTGATCAGAGGATGCCTTCTCCACGGCCAACTCTGCCGTCATGACCCTCACTTGCTGCTCCAAGGTACATTTTTCTTCTTCTACGGCTTCCATGTCGAGCCTTAAGCTTTCATACTGTTCTTTCCAGTTACCTGCTTCAGCATGCCACTCCTTTACTTCCTGCTCCGTATGGGAAATCTTTTTCATAAGCTCCGTGCATATAAGATTGATCTACAAAAGGAAATCAATTAGATATGATAAGTATGCCTACAAGAATGAATGAAAGAAAATACATTCTACCTTTAAAGAAGTATGCACGATCTCATTAGTCCATGTAAAGGAACTGTGGCTATCCAGCTTAGCTCTCTCTGTCGGACCTATCAACGGTTTCAACCACACCTCAGGCTGGCCAGACTTTTTAAAGAGGCTACCCTCTGCCGGAATTTCTATCATCACCTGCCTCATCTCCCTGCTGGAAGACCCCACTTCTAAAACAGAAGGCGTGGAAGCAGGAACAGATGCATGAGCCACGGGCAAGGAAGTCTGAGGAGCCGAAAAAGCCATGGGAGAGGGAGCAAGAACAGGAGCAGGAATAGGCACGAGAGCAGGAGAAATAAATGGAATAGTGGAGGAGAGTTCTCTAAGAGAAGGAGATAAAACAACCAGGGGAGTTTCATCAGCAACAGGATCAAATCCTTCCCGAAATAGATGATCAACAGAATCACGCACGGGAGAGGGAGAAGCATCCTCAAGGGCAGAAAATTCAACTCCAGGTACGGAAGGATCAATAACAGGTGTAGACTCATCGTCTGAGACCACCTTCCTTCTGCGTGACCTATGGATTAAAAAGCCCTCTTCTTCCGAGGTCCTTGACCCACCTGCTTTTCTCTTTGAAGAAGAAGAGCCTGAAATGATCTCCAGGGCCTGAGCCAGGGATAACTTGGGAACAGACGCGGATGCAGAAACTCCACGAGCAGGAAAACCTGTCAAAAGGAAAGGATTAAATAATGCTCAAAGGAAGAAACAAGTACAAACAAAAACTTCACTTATCATGAGTCTTAACTCTCCAACCAAACCTCTCAGAGAGGTACTTCCATAAACCTTCTTCCAATGGAGTGATTAACAAAAGCTTTTCTACCTAATCTCTGAAATCGGAGACATTCTCGACGGTTCCCATGATTGCTGCAAAAAGAAGAAACAGCTATTGCGTTACTAAAACATCTAAAGCAAAAAAGCAAGGAATGTGAGCTAAAATGTACTCACGTGCACGATTCCACTTCTCAGGGAAAGGAAGATTTTCTTCACCTACTAAGCCAACCATAGGCACATCAACGTATTGAAGGTACCAACCTCGATCCTTATCATCTTCAGAAGTCACTAATACCCTTTTACTCCTAGCAACCAGGGTAAAAATTCCCTGACGGAATAACATTGGGGAATAGAGGTGAATAAGATGATGAAAGGTAAAGGGGATCGAAGCTAAGGTAGCCAAGTATCTAAAACATGCAACGACTCGCCATACAAGAGGACCGACTTGTCCTAAGCAAATTTTGAAAAATCGACAGAACTCGATGATAACCGGGTCAATGAGAGGCTTAAACCCTAATGTAAAGGGATATGTATAAACAAAAGAATGCCCCATCTTGTAAGACGTTATTCTTTGATTACTGTTTGGAACGATTACAGGAAAATCAAAACTCCAATAACAATCCCTGCGTATAAGAGGAATTAAACCTTCAGTGAGTTGGGTAGGGTATTTGTCAGACTTTCAAGAGACGACAATGAAGAAAGCTGATCTCTAAGGGCCTGACTATCCCTAGCAAAGGTGAACTCCGCATGAACTATTTCATCGACCCTCGGTTCGCGCAAAGGTTCGTGATGTCCTCTACCTTTAGACGAAGATCTAGAATCCCTAGCCCTCGGAGAAGTTAAAGACCTAGAAGAAGGAGGAGAAGTAATTTGAGAAGAGGTAGAACCCCTTGAAGGAGTAGAACATAAACTCCTCAACCTGCCGCCTCTCCTACTCTGCGTTGGTGCAGAAGAAGGAGTCAAATCATCTACGTTTATGACTCTCTTAGATTGGTTTGAAGAAGACATATCTACAAAGACAAGGAAAAAGTTATTTACAAATAAAGTTTGAAAGTTAGAAGTTTTTCGTGAAAGAAAAGAAAAGGGTATTTATACTCGAAGACAACCGTCAAAAATGGAAAAAAACAATGATGTGAAAATAATGAAATCCATAATTGAAGATGTCACTTCATGACTGATGCAGCCGCAAAAGCTCTAAAAGGCGCTGAACAATTGCAGAACCAACCTGGAAATGCCACGTGGCATAAGCATTAAATGGAAGTGACAAGCGACGCTTACGTTCAGAAAAAGATGCATTGATTCGAGTGAAGCGGCGGCAAAATATTCCCACCATAAATGAGTATCCACTTACCAAATATTAATCGATAAATATATGGTAAGTGGGGGGACTATCTGTATTGGTAAAAAAAAGCTTCACACGTGTGATAAATTTTGATGACTCAGCAGTCTACACGGAGCAATGAAGACACGACATCTGGACGGGACTCTATGAAGAGGTATAAGGCAAAGAGGCACGGCAAATCACACACACGAGTTAATTAGCTACGGAAGTCTCAACCTGATTGAGAAGATGAAGAGACATGGTCAAAATGTATCTGGGCGGAACAAAAAGCAGATTCAGAGATCTTCAATTAGTGATCCACACGTTACACAACATTCATGCAACAGTTACGGTTACTCATTGTAACGTTACATTAATGTCATAATTAGTCATTAATGCTCAATTACTGAAAATGGCAGACGTTATATTAGGAAATTCCCTATATAAGGAGTAAAATATAACCTGTAAGGGGGCATCCGAACTACTATTGCAATAAACTTTACTTTTCGTGCATCTCATCGATTTTTCTTTATTTAATTACTTATAATAATCAGTCTTGCTTTGGTTATCAAAAACCCGTATTCATCCTAAAAATAGCTTTGGTCAAATGATCTAATTCTTTGGTTAAACAATCCGTCCCTTAAATCAGTTCTTTTTCTTTTTAAAAATATTGCTCTTTTGACTGGGAGTAACAAAGGAACATACCTTTAGCATTTGCAAAGCATTAAAATATTTTGTGAAATTAAATAACATTAGAAAAGATTGATTTATAGGCCCAATCAACTGCATTGACAATTACAGTTTAGGTGTGTTGATCATGTTCTCTAGTGGTTGGAGAACAGTTATGCTAGGTTAATTATTAGGGAATACAGATGGCACTAGAATGGGACTACTATAAGGGATAATATTATACTGGTATGGACTATGGACCATGCAAACACATGCCTCTTATCAGTCATGTGGCGGAAGCGCGATTTTTATCAAAGAATTTAAATAATTATAAAAAATAAACACGCGACGAAGTTAAAGGAATTCAATATCTAATATATATATATATTTTTTTTTATTTTCTTTTTTTAAAATGACTTTATATATACGGTGACTTTAAAGTCCTTTTTTGAATTTGGTGAATCGTTGAATCAGGCGCCATCATAATTTCATGTTTTCTTTTTCCAATGACATCAGATAGAATTTTTTATAGTAATAAGTCCCCATAGAAATAATGGAGCCATGTGATGGTTGACATCTCTTAGCTAAAAAGTAATGAAAATGCTAATGTCATAGAGAGGTGATAAAACTTTGGACCCAACACCCACAACCATTAAAACCGACAGTGAAATAAATAATGCAAATAGTACATTTACAACTATATTTTTTAAAAAAAATTAAGAATTGTCTTAAATGACCGTTGATCCAATCACTTAAATTAAAAATAACCGACTTATATATAATATATATATTATCCATATATAGTATGTGTGTAATTATATATAATATGTGTAATATCAATATGTAATTTACGTATACCGACTAAAAAACAAATGGTGAATCCATCTGGCTTGTGTAAAGATTTCTTGTTACCTTTGGTACATTGTCTGTATTGCTGAAATTCTTCCCTCGTGTTGTCTACTGATTAGATGATGGAGATATTTTGATCATATCATGAGCTTCGACCATGAAAATTACTAACATTATCCCAATTTACATTTTTCATTGGATTTTGATGGTTAATTTGACCAATTTGTAGAGTGATACTTGACCTTGATTATTTAAAGTTTAGTAAGTACCAATAGAATATTGTATATATTTTATTTTTTTAAAAATAAAAGCAATACCATTAATTCCATAATCATGATTTTGATCATTAAATCAATTTATGACAGAAGTTTTACACCTCACAGAGGATCTCTGACCTTTTAAAACATGAGAAGGCAATTTACTCTCCCCTACAAAAAAGATTCTTCCTCAAAGTGGAATTTATATTTTAAACAAAGAAAAAAAAATGAAATTATATGAATTGGAGTGTAAAATTATTACCAACATTATGGTCAGAAATGTATTTCAGAATTTATAACGTAAGAATCAAGAGGCCATCATTTGTCAATGTGAGGGGAAACTCCACGATAGCAAGATTTACCATAAAAATACCAAACAAATGAAGATTGAAATAAGTCTTTATGTGATAATATTAACAACAACAACTATGTTTCGATCATAAATAAGTTCGAATCAACTATATAAATCTCACATTCTCTCTTTATATAATAAAAATAAGGGTGGACTTGCAAATAGATATTGAGCACGTGGAAGAGGATTCAACATCAGAAAAACAAAACTAGCGCGTTTACCAAAATCCTTTATTTCTTTTTCTAATAATCCACATTAGCCTAACTCCTTTGTTCCATTAATCTGAATATATTAAATAATCATAGTTGATTAAATTAATAAATGGATCTTAGAGTTGAATATAACATACAGATATTCCAACGCCAAACAAGTACGTAGGTCTGTAGATCCATTTATTTTATTAAAAGGTACAAATTCTGTTTAAACACGATAATCCAATACCCAGCACTACACAATATATTAATATTTTTCGAAATGACAAATAAATTAGAATAATGTAGATTACGGTCACATGTCTTCCCTTTTTTTTAATTTGTGCACCACGGAGTCAAAGATGTAGTCACGTGCCCCCAGATTTTACAGATCTGCTTCAAATTGCGAGACTTTTCCCCCTCAATAATCGCTAATTATTAATTTAACTGATTTTTATACAATATATATATAGTTATAGTTTAATATAAATATCAAGTGTGAATAAATATTTTAGTTCTCCACCAAGCTTGGTTAAGTTTGGAACGTTAGTTGTTCTTTTTCTATTTTAAATTTCTTAAATTCTCATGGGAATGGGCTAGACACAAACTTTAATTTTAGATAAGTTGAAATGGGAAAGATTCAAATTTCTCAAACATTTGAATAACTTATCTTATAAACTTTGACCAAAAGAAAAAGGGAAAAAACTATAGAACCAAGGAGAACAGCTCGACAATAAATATGAGCAAAAGATGAGTAGTGCATAGTTGTGAAGAACATAATTAGATTTAAATTGGGTGACTAGGCGACAATAGAATGTGAAACAATGCATCCAGATTTGTTTATATTAAAATCGTTTAGAAAAGTAAACACCCTTTCATTACATGATAATCGCACTAATAATCTGTTCATCAGGTTTAGAAAAGGAAGAATATTATAGTAATATTTAATTTTAGAAATAGTAAAATATGTATTTTAATATTTTACTAACAATTGAATGTAAAATTGATCGTCGACATGATATATTCAACTTTCTCAAACAAAAGACATTTAAATACTTTCGATTAATGCCACATTTTATGTTTTTGTTGTAATCTCATTTATCAAAAGTTAGAATTTCTGGAACTAATGGATTGTAGAAAAAATGAAGAAAATAAATAATACTCCTAAGAGTCAGCTGTTTGGAAATTTACCTTGTAATTAAATTTGGGTATAATAGATATAATTACATAGTTTTAAATTATTTTCTGACCAAATAATTACTCGATCACATGAAACTAAGTGTAATTACGGGGGGACTAATTGCATTTTTAAATTTTCAAGAGGAAGGTGAGACGTGCTAGTAATTACATAGTATATATACAATGTGACTTTTCAATACCTCGTAATAAATAAAATTTAATATTTCTTATATGCAGATATATTTGTCACATATTAAGTTTATTTATTTATCCATTCAAAATAATTTATGTAATTAATATTATTGTTATTAATTTATTTTAAAATAGAAAAATATAGTTATATTTGTGGAATTAAATTATATCATCATTATTGTTTTACCAAAAAGTGTTAAACCCTTTTGTTAAATAATTGTAAGATGATGAGAAAAAGGGTAAATTTTAACAAAAAATAATTAACTCTAAATCAAAGAACGACAAGGAAAGCTAGATAAAGTCAAACTTAAGAATCAATTAAGACCTCGATAGAGATCTAAGATATGCGATGAAATAGCAACCTTTACGACATTATTTCATGCTATAAAGTAATGAAAGAAGAAAAAGGTCCACCGATCGTGACCACGCGATATGTCATTATTTATTCAATGATGATGATTACAAGAACTATGGCAAGGTTCTGAGCCCTCTCTTCTTTACAAGATAGGCTTTCAAGCCCCTCCCTGTTGTAAGTGAAAAAGTGCCTGATATTGGAAAAAACCCCTCTCTTCATTCTCCCACCTGATATTTATATAAGGTATTTTCCTTTACCCAACGGTCATTAGTTAGGATACCTAAGTCTTTTGATCGTGTTTTAGATTGACCATCTGAAATGTCGTAGCGTCCACTTCCCCATACAATCCTTCTGAGTGTACGATCTTGATCGTGGTCGAGGTGCTCGTCACTGTAGTGCCTTATGATTACGACTTCGACTCAATCGATCCTTGCCGTTCCTCTTCATGCAGATTTTCGTTTGATCAGATTTCGACCCATACGATTATGTTATGCCAAATGAACATGTCTGTATAGTTACTATATTGTGCAACTAAGGGAAGGGACAATTATGAAGAACAAAAAGGACAAAGGCATCAATTATGCCATTTGCGGGAGTAAAAACTTAACAATATGGGGTATTTATATGAATCCAATAGATACATTGCACATATTTTTACAAATATAATTATTCTTAAATCATAATTAATTAATAGTACCTTAATTTATCACTCAAAGAGTAAATTCAAATTAGTAGAATTGATATAAGTATTTGGTACGGGTAAGTTTTAAAGTTGGGTGTGCATATCTATGTATATAAAGTGTGAGGTAATGAAGAACGTGAAACACATGGATTTGCTTAACAATAATATCATCTGAACGTAAACCACCCATTTTTGACTCTTTTGTTGCTTTTCCCAAAATTGTCGTTAGGTGTGGACCGTTATAATCATCTGTTTAGGGCAGAGGCCGGTAACAGTATGATGATGATATACGGGAAATTACGTGACACGTCAATATATATATTATATTTATTATTTATAACAGAGGTTTTGGGTTCGACTCTCAGTAAGAGTATTTTATTTTTCTGTATTCGCGATTTCGCGTTGGTTGTATTCGTTGCGCTAAGTATCACTTTATTTTTTTGTATTTCTGTATTCGCGTTGGTTGTATTCGTTGCGCTAAGTATCACTTTTATTTTTCTGTATTCGCGTTGGATGTATTCGTTGCGCGAAGTATCACTTGTATTCGTTCCCGTATTTGTGTTCGTTGACACAAGTCGTGTTCGTTACGCGTTTGAATACAAATTATACAAGCTGATAACAATTGACAGTAACTGAATGATAATTAGACAAACTATAATTAAAGCTTTAAATTATAGTGCTTTAGGAAAAATCCTCGACAAAATACTCCACAAAATAGGAAGAAAAATTAAAAATAAATTGCTGGTAGATTGACTAGGATTAATAATAGAATTGGGTGCCCCCTTTTTCATGGCACATTTTTAACAAAGCTTCTAGATAAACCATCTCTATTTAGCGGCAAAGTCAGGATTTCGAATTTAGGGTTTTGAATTTATCGCGGAATTTATAGCTCGTTTTAGGTACAACAACAATAATAATCACCCAGTAGATTGTTATACATTTTAGGTAAAAATTAGGAAATTCGACTAGGAACAAAAATTAAACGTTGATTACAGATTCAACATTGACATAAAGAAACAGTCCAGTGGCCTATCGATATGGACGGAGCTAGAGGAGCGGAAGGGTATCATTCGAATTACTTTTATCGAAAAATTACAATGTATATAGAGGTAATATATATATTTTGATTTATTAGACGTCAATCATTTTGCCTTCTTCACATATTTTTTAAAAATTTCCTAGATGAAAATCCAATTCCTCGCACTACTTATAGGTTACAATTCGAACTATAACGTCATGAGTATTGTGATATAGAATAGCACATGTATTAGTCATATGCATAGTTGTTAGTTCTGTTATGTGACAGTTATTAGTGAATTGTCTAGTAGTTAATTGGTTAAGTTAAATTAGTTGGATAGATAGGTGTATAAATGCGTTAACTGTATCTTCAATAGAACAGTGATTTCATTTCCTCTTTCAGCTAACTTTCTCTCTAAACTTCCGCCATTGTTGCAACTAAGAATCTCTTGCATTTTAGCATGGTATCAGAGTCAGGCCTATCTCAATTATTGTTACTGATGTTGGGACTTCATTATGTTGTCTATGCTTCAGTTTGCAGGCCTGGGCGTGAAAAAATGTGTTGAGTTGTCCCACATCGATAGAATTTGAGATTCTTGATTTTTTTATATGGTATTTGACAATCCGCATCTTATAAACTAGCTTTTGGTTTTGATTTAGGCTAAAGTCCATTTATCAATGGGTTCAATGTATCAATGACTCAGTCCTTCTCCTTTATTAACATCCTAAAATAAAATAAAATTGTTTCTAATACTTATCTTTCAGGAAAATATTTGTTTTTATTAAATTTCTCTATCGTGTAATGCAGTTTTAGCATTAATGATTTTTTTCTGGCCATGTGCAATTACTGCGTGTTCCCATTACTTTCGTGCTCTGGAATCATGTCCTACATCCAAAAGTCTCCTTTTATAATAATTAATCTCAGATATCATTTATATATAATATTTTCTTTTTAGATAATTAAAAAAAAATAAAAAACGGACTTCCACTCCACTTAAAAAAAAAAGGGCATGAGCCGTTTTCCTTGACAATATATTTTAGGCGGCTACCCGTACGGCTGTTTGGTTGGGAGCAATATGTTCATTTAAGTGAGAATTTTAAACTAGTTCTTGAACTTAGTTACCATAATTTGTACTTCGTTTATACCTTAGTTATAGTGTTTTCATTCTTTTTGTCTGGCTAATTTTATTATTTGTATTCATATTTAGAGCCCGTTTGGATGTAAGAATTTTTTTTGAAATTTTTCAGAAATTAATGTTTGGCCATAAAAACGTCCACTTAAACATTGATTTTCTATTTTCTTTATTGGCCGCTAAATATTGAAAACAATGCTAGTAGGAAACGCACACGATCACAGACGTGTATAAATAAAACATTAATATATGCAACTGCTTAAGTAAATAATAGGAGCTAATAACTAAACAATCATTAAAATATACAATGTGCATCTATATTATTCTTATCCTCCTTTTCTTTTCTTGCTTTAATTATTCTTTTCCTGTCTTTAACCGAAGTTGGCAATCTATTAGTAGTAGCAAACTGGGACATGTGAACTGTGATAGTGACGACCAGATAAAGATTGTGAATATTGATGAGTTGTTTCCCTTTTTTGTTTGTCATAAATTTCGGAACTTGACAACGGAAACTCAAAAAGTACTCGCTTATATATAACACCATGATACATCCATAAAATATACAATTAATAACTAGCGTTGGGATATGAATATGGTTGAAACTTGAAAAAAAAATAAGTTTTTTAAACGAGATAAAAAAAATAACTTTTAAAAGTTAAAATTATGTTTGAACATCCATTTTACTTGAAAAAAATTTAAAATTTTGCGAGTAGAAAACTTAAAAAACTATTCTATGAGCTGTTTTAGAATTTGAAGATTTTGTTTTCGAAAATCTACCAAAAAATGGTTAAAATCTATAAACAACCAGATATTTGAAAATAAAATTTGACAAAAAACCCTCAAATTTTATGGCCGAACGGGAGCATAATTTCTTGTATTACTTGGTTGATTTTTCGCATTATAACTTTGGCCAAATATTCATATTTAGAGCCTTGCGTAAATAATTTTTAAATTATTAATATATTTCAATTTCTTAATACACATTGTTTACCATACTATTTATTAGTTAATTGAATTAGGCTTATATTTAATTAGCTATTTGTTATTGCAGACTGCCTTAACTTGATTGGTGCAAAAAAAAAAAAAAATTATATACCTTCAGTAAACCTTCTCAAATAATATCCATTCGTGGGAAATTAATAATACTACTTAACAATATCAATATAAAAATAAAAGTTAGACATAAATCTATTATTTAAGTGAGACTTTTAACTTGATAGTTTTCACCTTCTTATTAATCAAGTAGTTAAGTGTTAACCAATTAACTAATACTTCAACAATAGTTGGTACTTTTTGTTAATCCACTAATTTGGAACCCAATTTTGTCTGGTCCTACAATAATTTTGGGTAACTCTGCTTTCTTTATTTATTATTAATGAGTACTTTACGTAAGATTAGGTTAACCTAATACCCTTTTGCGCTCCTACATTTGGTCTTATCTATGAAAAGAAAAGATTCGATTTATACTATGGAAATTTCACGCAAATTATTAATCTTACAATTATTTAAGGCCACTAAAATCTCCAACACATTTTGCTCAATATATATAACATGTAGCGCTGACTCTTCACAAAGTCATCAGAATTCACGCAACTCCCGCTTCTTTCTCTCGTTCAGCATCCCCAACATAATATTATTATAGCACAGGAAATTGAGAAAATTCGAAGAAAGTTTATTTCTTGGAAGTGGGGTTTATGTATAGATTCATGTACAGTAATATATAGAGAGAAAGAGGGTAATAATGGAAGATCAAGGTGAT
This sequence comes from Nicotiana paniculata, assembly GCA_005239505.1. Taxonomy (NCBI): domain Eukaryota; kingdom Viridiplantae; phylum Streptophyta; class Magnoliopsida; order Solanales; family Solanaceae; genus Nicotiana; species Nicotiana paniculata. Next base: position 33,562 of record MDKI01051874.1, on the reverse strand, counting down.
ATAGAGAATGAAGGAGGAGGAGGAAATGGGGTGATGATAATGGAAAATGGCAAAGATTTGGAGAGGAATATTTCAGCGGTTTCAGAGAGCGGTATTAGACAGCCATTGCTTAGTTCTAAAAGCAGAGTCAATAATACCTCACAAATTGCTATTATAGGAGCCAATGTTTGCCCCATCGAAAGTCTTGATTATGAGTATGATTCTGTTTTCTTCTATCTTTATCTGTTAATTTGTTATTTATTCCCAGTGTTTAGTTATGGGGTTGTTTTTTGCCCTCTAATTCTTCAATCTTGCATGTTGCATCTTTTTGTTATTTTTTGTAAGTCAAAGATAAGTAGTACTTTGCATGCTGTTGTGTATTTTTGTTTAATGTCTGATTATTTGGTTCAAAATCATGGCCTTTTCTACTCAATTCCCTCTCTCTTTTGCTATTTGGTTCTGCAAGTTTTTTTCTTATTGTTTAACTAGATCAGGGAATCCGGGGTTGATAAAACAATTTTGTAGCTTGGTGATGGCAGAGAAAAAAAAAATAAGGGAAAAATTAAATAAAAGGAGCCACTAATACTTGCATTAGGGTAGACCGTCTACGTCACATCTTTTGGGTGCAGCCCTTCCCCATACCCCGCGTGAACACGGGATGCCTTGTGCACCTGGCTGCCATTTTTAGTAGAGCTATAGCAAATTATGAACATTTATGCCTAAATCATAGTCTTACAAAACGGAGGGTTTGTTTATAGTTGGTCATCCTAATTGCTCTAACAAGGTAGTAGTAAAATTTGAGGGTTGAAATTCTTGGTGAAGTGTGGTAACAGACACAGTCTCATTATGCATAGAGCTTTTGCTTTGAGTTCGTGCTCTCAAACCTTCTGTTTTGGATGGTATTGTCCCTCAGATACTGCTTATAATTAACAAGTCGCTGATTCAGAGAAGAAAAATATCAACTTTGTAACAGCTTCACCCATTTTAACTAGGAAACCCAAAGTGCATAGAGCAGTTAGTAGCTTGCTAGGTAGAACATACTTTAACTCAAGTTGTTTGCTTCTGTTATTGGTCAAAGAAGGTACAAAGTATCCGGCATTGATTTTTCCTAATTACACATACAGTACCGTCAAAAGGTCATTGTTCATATTCTAGTCAAGGGTTTTAACTAAATTTTTATTGGAGTTCTCTGATTTTGGCAAAGCTAATTCATTTTTTTGCAGGATTATTGAAAATGACCTTTTCAAGCAAGATTGGAGATCTAGGAAAAAGGTCCAGATATTTCAATATATATTCCTAAAGTGGACACTTGTGCTTCTTATTGGATTGGGTGTTGGGCTTGTTGGTTTCTTTTTAAACATAGCAGTGGAAAATATTGCTGGCTTCAAGCTTCTGCTCATTAGTGACTTAATGCTTCAGGACAAGTATGTACAATTTCCATTCATGATGATAGCTTCTGTGATAACTTTGAACTGATTTATCCTGAATTTTCGTAATATCAAAATTTGCAACCAACATCGTTCAAGTTATTTTACCAAACCGTGAAAGATGCAGTTGAAGCTTTTTCAAGATTGAGTTGCAACTTTTGAGTGATGATGTCATATGTAAGGTGCCTTAGGAACCCCGACCATCTATAAACTGCGTAATTGTTTCTGATGCATGACACATTTATCAGTATGCAAACTTCACAACAGAACATTTAAGTAGTCCTGCACACTTTCTTACCTACTTTTTAAAAAATAGTTGTGCATTAGGAATATGAGGCTGATGAAAGAACGTGAAGAAAGCAAAAGTAGTTACCAATTGTAAGCTAGGATATTTACTTTTTTTGTCAAACTTTTCTTTGTCTTGCTTTTCGTTTGAATCTTTAGGTGTTAGAGAGTCTTTTATACTAGTAGTTTAATTTCTTAAAAAAAAAATCGCGCCTGGATGGAAACTGGGTTTTGCTTTATTCCAGTTTTGTTATTAAGGTTTAAAAAGTAAAATGAAGTCATGGACTTGATGCCTGAAAAATTTGAGCTAATACAGATATCATGGATACTTTTGCTCATTGTTATGTGGGTGGTGAAGTCCGAGCAACTTTTCTAGTTAGTAAGGATAGTGACTGGTTTATTTCGTTTACTTCTTTCAAGTAACTATAAAGTGATTTTTATTCCACTGCAGGTATTTCCGTGGATTTGCTGCTTATGCGTGTTGCAATTTGGTTCTTGCAACTTGTGCTGGAATCCTATGTGCATTTATTGCACCAGCAGCTGCAGGGTCAGGAATACCTGAAGTGAAAGCATATCTCAATGGTATCGATGCTCATTCTATTTTAGCTCCAAGTACTTTATTTGTGAAGGTAGGTCTCTCTCTCTCTCTCTCTCTCACACACACACACACACACTCACACACACACACACACATCATGTTTCCATATTTGAGCACATTGGTGATAGGGCATTCTTATCAAACTGAAGTAAGGATTTTGACCTTGCTAGTCGCAATTCAGATATCTATGCTAAGTTTCTAGGCATGACAGATGAAAATTTAATGCACATAACTAAATTGGGATGGGTGAATTGGAGGATGCTGCAGAATATTATGCGATAGAAAGATATATATTCTTTAACATGGTAGCAATACGAACAGTGTTATATGAGAGTGAATGATGTGCCGCTAAACTCGAGCATGAACACAAAATGAGCATGGTAAAAATGCAGATTCTTTTTGATTAAGAAAAAAGCAGATGAAAACCATTGATGGAGCTAAAGGAGATGGGATGGCTGCGCCAGGTTGATAGTCCAGAGGCTTGTGGTGGTGAGGCTCTGCATTGGAAAATCAGGGCCTCCAAATAATTGTTTTTCATCATTCATAAAAGCATTATATTCGAACACTCTATAAGCAGGCATATTTTTGTATGCTGCACCCCAGTCTATTCTTTGTTGTTTTGCCTAACAACTGCATCATGGCAGCAATAATAGAATAACCTTCTGAAGAGAAAAAGTGATCGATTTACATTACATGACTTTTTTTTATATTCATCAGTCAAACTGTTCCTTTGATTATTTGATTTCATAAACCCTCCATGATAGCATTTCATTTTTTTTCTTTTGGTTTCTATGTCTGTTGTATTACATTGAACTATCAAAAATTTAAGGGTGGATGCTTTAATACCTTTGCTGTATATAAGCCAACTGTCATTCCTCCAGCAAACTCAAATGATACTTCTGCTTGTGGTTCTGTGGTTGGAAGGCTTTAAATGCAGTTATGCTTTATTTTAGCATTGATTATCTTAGTTGCTGAAAATCATTCCTTGAAATGCTAATTCTTAAACATCTGACAGATATTTGGTTCTGCTTTGGGTGTTTCTGCTGGATTTGTTGTTGGCAAGGAAGGACCCATGGTCCATACTGGTGCTTGCATAGCAAACTTACTTGGACAGGGCGGCTCCCGCAAGTATCATCTGACTTGGAAGTGGCTGAAGTATTTCAAAAATGACCGTGACCGTAGAGATTTGATCACTTGTGGTGCTGCAGCTGGTGTTGCAGCTGCTTTCCGAGCCCCAGTCGGTGGTGTTCTTTTTGCTCTTGAAGAAGTAGCCTCATGGTCTCTCTCTCTCTCCCTCCCTCTCTCTCCCTGTGTGTGTATTTGATTTCTCTCTCTCTCTCTCTCCCTCCCTGTGTGTGTGTATTTGATTTCTGAATGATGTTAAATTTAAAAAGCTTGGTACTAGTAGTATCTTGTTATATTTAATGGATGATCCAATAAATTGGCGCTAACTAGGAAGAAGTTGTGACGTCTCAAAATCTGCTTCAGAGGGGTTTTGCTTGGAATAATGTAAATTTAATGTCTCTCTCTCGACCTCGGGAAGAATGGGAGTCACCGTGTCAATAAGCTTTGAACTTAGGATTGCAGGAATTGTTTGCAACTATGGACCCCAAACCCATTCCCAAGGATACTGTCTTTAGATGAATGTGAAACTTTGATTGACGAATGTGTAAGGTGGTAGGTGTTATGTGTCCTCAAGAGTGTCAAAAGGTTCAACATCATGTGGTTCTGCGGCTCTCATCAACCTTCCAAGGAAAATGTACCTGCCAATAATCCATTCGATGATGCTATTGTTCTCAATTTCATTTGCTTATTGATTACTGGCTTGTAATTGTTGTAAGAAGGCTTGCAGTCTTAAATATTCAACTATTCTATTTCCTGTTTTAGGTGGCGAAGTGCTCTTCTTTGGAGGACCTTCTTCTCAACTGCTGTAGTAGCTATGGTGCTCAGATCTTTCATTGTATTCTGTCGGAGCGGGAAATGTGGACTATTTGGTCAAGGAGGTTTGATAATGTATGATGTGAATTCAGGAGCACCTAATTATAACACTGTAGATGTACTGGCAGTGTTGTTAATTGGAGTTCTCGGAGGCCTTCTTGGAAGCCTTTATAATTATCTTGTGGACAAGGTCCTCCGGACTTACAGCATCATTAATGAGTAAGTAACTTAATTCTGCTAAAAAACTAAGTTTAGTTACTTCAGCTTCTGTTAGTAGTTATTACTACTAAACAACTTATCTTTGGGCATACACGATGTTTTCCTGAAGCATCTCTTGAGCTTCTTTAATGCTCTGCTGCTTTACCTCTCCCTTTCATGCCATTATTTTTCAGATGAGATTTGGAGTAGATAAACGCAACTGTTATAAAAGCGTAACTTATGACATATAATCAGATCTCACGAACATTAGTCTGGAAAAGCTAATTTTAAAGGGATCCTTTGCTATTTCCATCAAACCTATTTCTCAATGTTTTTCCCTTCCCATGTTATTTGATGCTTGTCAAGATATGCTTTATTTATGTCTTACCTCCATATTTTCTCTATTTTACCACTGGTTTTATCTACTTTTACTTCTACTATTTGAATTTTCTTGGGTGAATTAGTTTGGGTTTCTCCTGTTTACTTTCCTTTTCAATAAGGAACGTAAGAATTTGAATATTCTCTGTGATTGGATTGCAGGAGGGGTCCTGCTTTCAAAGTCTTGCTCGTAATGACCATTTCAATCCTGAGTTCTCTTTGCTCGTATTGTCTACCGTGGTTTGCAACTTGCACACCATGTCCTGTAGGCTTGGAGGACAAGTGCCCTACTATAGGTCGCTCTGGAAACTATAAGAATTTCCAGTGTCCAGCCGGACATTACAATGATCTAGCCTCCCTGTTTATGAATACCAATGACGATGCCATCCGCAATTTGTTTAGCTCAGATAATTCCAGCGAATTCCACCTCTCTTCGCTTTTTGTCTTCTTTGCTGGGGTATATTTCCTTGGCATCGTTACCTATGGAATTGCTATTCCCTCTGGGCTATTCATTCCCGTCATACTTGCTGGTGCCTCCTATGGACGTTTTGTTGGGACTGTCTTGGGTTCGATATCCAATCTTAATAACGGCCTCTTTGCTCTCCTTGGTGCTGCCTCCTTCCTCGGGGGTACTATGAGGATGACTGTATCCATCTGTGTCATACTACTTGAGCTCACTGATGACCTGCTAATGCTTCCATTGGTGATGCTTGTGCTCCTTATTTCAAAGACTGTGGCTGATTGTTTTAACCATGGTGTCTACGACCAGATTGTGAAAATGAAAGGCTTGCCTTATTTGGAAGCACATGCGGAACCATACATGAGGCAATTGGTTGCAGGAGATGTTTGTTCAGGGCCTTTAATTACATTTTCAGGTGTTGAGAAGGTAGGGAACATAATACATGCTCTGAAGTTTACTAGACACAACGGGTTTCCCGTGATTGATGCACCGCCATTCTCAGACGCACCAGAGTTCTGTGGACTTGCTCTAAGGTCGCACCTACTTGTTTTGCTCAAAGGAAAGAAATTCACGAAACTAAGTGTATTGAGCGGCTCCAGTATTTTGAGGAGTTTTCATGCGTTTGATTTCGCTAAGCCAGGATCAGGGAAGGGGCCTAAGCTCGAGGATTTGTCCTTCACCGATGAGGAGATGGAAATGTATGTAGATCTCCATCCTGTCACAAATACATCTCCATACACAGTAGTGGAAACCATGTCTCTGGCCAAAGCTGCAATCCTTTTTCGACAACTTGGTCTTAGACACTTGTGTGTTGTACCAAAAAAGACTACCGGGGTAAGTCGTTCTTTTCCCTTCTCATCCCCCGCCCTCCAAGATAATTATATGTAAATGTCCATAATAAGTAGGATTAGAATCTAAATAATAAGGTAACTTACTTGCTAGAATAGGTGACAATACAGTCAGACTTCTGTATAACCGCATCCCCATATAACAGCCATTCATTATAAAATATTGGAACTAATACGGCTGTTATAGAAAGTTTGACTGTACTTCCATAGCATAACAAAATTACCATATGATTGTTTTGACATATAGTTTTATGTTTCTGCATGCAAATTCACAACACTGGTTCTAAAGATTTAGCTCTTTTAAATATGCAGAGGGATCCAATAGTTGGAATTTTGACAAGGCATGACTTTATGCCAGAGCATATAAAGGGACTGTATCCACATTTGGTCCATCACAAGTAGCAGAGAGAAAGTAGCTCTTTCAACCGGCAATGGGCCAACCATTATTTAGGGAGTGTTATACATACATTCCACATTGAGCTCTGTACACAATCTTCCCAAATTTTCTCATTGACAAAATTGAATTTAGTGCTTTCAATTAGAGCTAAAGTTTGAGTTTTTGAACTTTCTTTTTTTGATGGTTTAACAAATACTGCATAGAGTATCTCAATAACACATCAATAGTTTGAACACGTCACAAGGCACAAGCTGGGGGCCCCACTTTTTTCCAATAATTTTCTTCTTAAATTAAGTATTTTCACTCCTATTACATATCTTGGTAAAAATTGAAAATGATAAATATCTTTGTTCCTTAAATATTGGCCCCTAACGTGTAAATACAAATTTTATGAAACGAACAAGTGATTAATCTTTTTTTTTTTTAAAGTCTTTTCTTTATTAAATATTATGTAAATCTTTCTACTTCCTCTCTTGGTTTTAACAATATTCAATTTTCTTTTTTGAACCAAACGTTATTATTATTATTATATTTTTCCTTTGTGCCTCCAATAGATCTATTGTTCTACATTTTTCGTCTATCAAGCTAAAGCCCACGAAGTATATTGAAACCAACAAATATTTATTTTCACATCAAGTTAATGAATCAGGTTCTTCTGTTCCAGTTTACTAGTAATAGTTTTCATCTAATGTTTGTTTGCCTCTTGCCACCCTCGACCACAAACTAGAATTTGAAAGAAGTTTTTTAAAACTAAAATTGATAAAATCTTACTTAAAATCAACCATGGCGCAAGAGAGATTGAATGGATTATCTATATTATCAATTGAAAAAGAATTATTAGGAGAAATTAATTATAAAATAATTATTCATAATTTTGCATCTCAAAAAGCTAGAAATTAGATTTCAAATAAATTATTTTTTTCATTCTTATACACTGTTTGAAACTTTATTATCCTTAATGTTTATGTTTAGTTAATTACCCCACATAAATAAGTTTTATTTATAAAATATATACAATCCACTTTAAAAGGCTCTCAATCCATTATTTGTGCCTTCAATCAAGGGATTTAATTACACCCTTTTTCTTTTTTCTCTGCTCTCTCCCCTCTTCTCTCCAGATTCACTCTTTCTCCCTATATCTCCATTAAAAAATCTTAAAAAGATTCAAGAGTCAACAATCACTGACCATAAAATAAACTAACAAAGAAAAAGGTAAAGCTAAAAGCTGGGGACAATGTGTACCACGCCACGAATAGCCTTTCACTGTCTCTCTAAATTGGTGGGTGCATGTTATCCTTCTCTCAACTATTTATCATTGCTGTCGCCATTCAAATTTTTTGTATTAAAAATTATTTACTCGTGCAAACTAAATTAAATTAGATATATGATGGATGGAAATTTTATTTTGGGTAAATAGGTGACCACGCCCACAAGGGAATTGTCAAGTACATTTAATTAAAAGGAGGATAAGCAGTTTTGAATGTCTTTCAGCGATACAAATTTTATACAAATATGTCTTTTATATATTTTGTATTTGATTTATACACAGTAAAAATAAATTTCATACAACTAATTATTAACACATTATTTCTATCGAGTTAAATATAACTACAATAACATACAACTTAAATACAAATTTTATATAAAATTTATACAATATGTCTTTTGTATATTTTGTATCTGATTTATACATAGTAAAAATAAATTTCATATAACTAATTATATATTACATAATTTATTTACAACTTATTTACAATTTTCTTACATTATTTCTACAATTTTTCTACAATTTCATAAATATAGTGCATATCACGTCTTCTTCTTCTTCTTCTTCGAGTTTCAATATGAAATTTAGCCAAAATCAAGTCTAATCTTCACCAAAACACCCTCAAAATTGAGATATAAACTCCAAACCATATTCCGAATTGTCTGCAACAACACCTAATCCAAACAAATAATGGTTATCGAAAACCTAAATTCGAATTCAAAGCTTCAAAGCTTTTTAATGGTTGTCAATGGTGGAATTGCTGCTCTCTTTTTCTTTACTTTACATTACTGAAATTAGGGATTGAGAGATAGATAGAGACATAGAGAGAATACCAATTCTTTGCAACAACATCCAATTCAAATAAATAATATTTATTGAAAATCCAAATTCGAATTCAAAGCTTCAAAGTTTTTTAATGGTTGTCAATGATGGAATTGATACTCTCTGGTGCAAGACACGTGGGGGGGGGGGAAGGGGGGGGGCGTGGAGAGAGAAACGTGAGGGGAGTGGAAGATATGTTAGAGTGATTTTAAGACGCTAATTATTATCATTAATTCCCTTAAAATGTACATAAATGGTAATTGGGCATATACAACGTAATTATAGTAAAATTTGAGTAGGAAGGGTAGTATAGTTTCATATAGTATATAGGAATGTAAAAATTCTATTTTTTAAGGGAAAAAAATTAAAGGCCTTTTCTGCTAGTTTGGCTTTAGGCCTCCAATAGTGTTGGACCGTCCCTGGAACAAGACAAAGAGATTCATCACTAAAGATGTTGCAGTAAAGCAAAAGATTATGTCATGCTCCCTCTGTCTCAAATTATGTGTCGTATTTCTCTTTTACACTCATATTAATTAGGAAATGGATTAGACTATTTTACCCTTATTTATGTCTTAAGATAAAATATCTCTTATTCAATTTATGTGTTATCTTCATCTTGAAGAACAATTATTACTAAGGATAAAAAAGGTAGAATTAGGTAGAATTCTTGTACAGTTATATGAGTTAATATAAAAGGGAAAGAACGGGTCCGTCTCTGATTACACAACCAATGCCCTAGTGCAGTTATTTGAGTTAATATAAAAGAGAAAACACAATTATTGATGAATTGAAATTCGATTTAACGATCTTCTATGTCAAATAAGCATATTAAAAAGGTGACAGCTACTTCTTCGCCGAACCACGAACATAGTACTAAATCTTTTTGGTGGAAACAAATAGTCAATAAAAGAAATATCAAAGCTAAAATTTAAAAAACTTAAGTCCTTTGCGACGAAGCAAAAAAGGGTAGGGTTCGACTTCGTTTCCCTTAATCCTTTTTGTTTTAATTTGTCATCCCAATTTTGCAAATGATAATTTTTCCATCATCATTTGCTCCAACGCTCCTAAATTTGATGACGAAGTGATATTTAGTGAATCTAATATTAGCATGAGGTACTAATACACGATTCATTACTGGTGATAATAATAAATACTAGGATTGATGCTCACAATAAAATTCAAAATATTTTTACAAACATCTATACTATATTCAATGTTTCCTGGGGTTGATAAAGTGAAATGGGATCACTCTAGCTCATTGAACGTCTACTTCGGGCCATTGACATCATAGTTCTATTGATATATATTTAACGAATAACAAACTATTCAATGTTGGTTGACCTTTCACACGTGGGGTTATTATATTTACTGGAAGGGGGGTTTAAATTAGCTCTTCCTTATCTGATTTCTCTCGAGATAAAGCAATTTGCTTAATATCCCAAAACGGCTAAGGAATAATCAAACAAGACGAAAATGTTGGGGTAAGCCAGAAAAGTTTGATCTAATCGGATTTAGCGTTGACATAAACGTTCAATAGTAAGACAAGTAATTATGAACCTTGTAGACTATCGCCAACGTTATGATTTGTATCACAATGCTATGAGTTTAAATGCAGTATCAAGATTCAAGACCACCTTGAATCAGTTGGTTCTTCTATTTTTTTCATATTAACTCCGTAAAAAGATAATAAAATTAGTAGCTAATTTTTAGAAGCACTAACATTTTGGCGAGAAAACCTTGGAATTTAGCTGGCCAATTAGCACAATTTAAAAAGTAGATGGGGCTCTATGTAATTAATTGAAATATAAATCGAACAAAGGAAGTTTTGGAAATGGTAAAAGCAAAATGCAGGTGGTGTTTCCCCCTTACGTACAGGCGCATATTAGTCGGTTGATATTTAATTTGTAGTAACTGCCGAGATGACAGTCCAACGATCAAATTCTCAGAAAAAAAAAAATTTCTTTTCACAAAATAAAATATAAAAAAACGAATACCAAATCAGAAAAGCATTCCCATTTTCGCCATTTTCGGAATCTGTTAAATCTCCAACAACTGATCCCTTCATCGCCGTTAACGTCATGGCAAAGCTCTTGTTCAACAAATGTTCGCATTCGCTAATCTTGAGACGATTCTCTGCATTAATTCTTCGCAATTAGCAAATGCATTGTTCTGTACGATTCCGTGATAATAATTTTTTATAAACGTATTTATGCATGTAATGTGTGATTTCTTTAGCGTACGAATGATCTGATTGCTTTTGGTGAAAAAAAACGGTGTAGTTTGGTATTGGTTTTGCATCGGAGATTGTTTGATTTGTTGGTGAGGTGGATCAATGGAGGCAATCGAGGAATTGGAACAGCTCGGCGATGCGATGAGGCAAGCGGCTGCGCTTTTAGCCGACGAGGATGTCGATGACGCTGCGTCGTCGTCTAAACGGCCTTCAACGTTCCTCAATGCAGTGGCGCTTGGCAATACCGTAAGTTTTCTGGCAATTACCACGTGATTTGTGATTCTTCTGTATGTTGTGTGATTCTTCCCTAGATACAATGCAGCATATTTTGGAAGTACTACATACCTAATTTTTCTAGAAAGGATATGTATTTGTCAACTTGATGTTGAAATGCACTTGTTTTGCATACTTGAGAATGGCGACATCCTATAGTTTGGATTTAAGTTATATCATAAATATTATACTATCAATGAATTTTAACTGTGACATCTTGTCAGTGACCATTTTTACCAGATTAGTTAATGCTTATCAAGTAAGTGACCTAATTTGTAAATATTTTATATGGCGTCAGTGTATAGAACTTCATCTCTTATAGTATTTGCACTCACCAAGAGGCGTATCCAAGTAGAACCCATAACTCTCTCCCCAAACCATGTGTAACAATGTTATATTTCTTCAAAATTACTTAAATGTATGTGTGTGAACCCATGCTCAAAGACTCTTATGATGCAATTATTATTGGGTGCACCTCTATATGTGAAATTGGTAGTTCAAATCCCACTCTGAACGGCCTTGTTTTCGGCACAAAGTATAGATATATATGTGAAAATTACTAAAATTTCAAAAAGAATATTATTTTGAACCTAAAATTTCAGAAGTGCGGTGGGTTCATAGTAAAAGACTAAAGTTAAACCCGTCAAATGTAAATTCTAGATCCATATCTTCACAATAGTGCACCCATCCTCTTGAAATACTGGATCCGCCTCTGCACTCACCTGCTCATCAATTACATAATTATCTGACAATGACAAGCTATAATTGTCCAATAAATTTTGCGAGCATTTGTCACTTTGGAGCTAGTACCTCTTGTTAAGTTTAACAGAGATAAACAGACACGCAGAGATTTTTTTCATGATAAGGTGACAGTCAACTTACTTTAAACAAGCAGTTACATAGTTAAACAATTGGCTTTAACTGTTTTCATTTTTTTCACTCTATTTAGGTTCCAAACTGAGTTAGAATTTTGTATAAGAACCAAACATTTGCAGCATGACTGTTGAATCATTTCCAATATTGTGAAATGAATCTTCAGCTTAATTCTTCATTCACTTCTGGTTACAGTGTGGATAATATATCTAATCTTTGACAATTTCTCAGGGTGCTGGTAAATCAGCTGTATTGAATAGTCTTATAGGACATCCTGCTTTGGTTAGTTTCTTCTGCTTAAATTTTTCATTTTAGTTTCAGAGAGTACAAATTAGATTCATATGTAAGATATTGCTGCAACTCTTTGTTCATGTTTCCATTTCTTTTATCTTGATTTGGCCAGCCAACTGGGGAAGGAGGTGCTACTCGTGCTCCTATATGCATTGGCCTTAAAAAGGATAGTTCCTTAAGCAGCAAGTCAATTATATTGCAAATTGACAGTAAATCCCAACAAGTCTCTGCAAGTGAGGCCTTTCCCGAGTTACTATAGTACAGCTCTCTATGATTCTATTTTCACTAAAAGCTTATAAATAGGGCATACTCTAATCGTACTTGTTCACTCTTTGGCCCAACAAAAGGTGCTCTTCGCCATTCTTTACAGGACAGACTAAGCAAAATCTCAAGCAAGAGCCGAGACGAGATATATTTGAAGCTTCGAACTAGTACAGGTGTGTCTTGGAATTGATGTTTACAGCTACTTTTGAAGTGGTATGGATTTTCACTTTGTTGCGTGTTAACCTGGTAATAATATTCCACACTTTAGTAGGATATTAACCCCAATATTGGTTGACATTATTTTCCTTTGGAGTTTTTCAATCCTAGGATTCTTCCGCTGATATTTGTTGTTGGATTTAGTTGAACTTCGGTATAGTACCTGGTCTATATACTAGTTTCTCTCTGCACTTTAATTGTACTGGAGAAAATCTTTTTCTATTTTTTATTTTTTCCTATATTGTTTATTTATTTGATGTTGGATCTCTGAAATTTGGATTGTCTTTTACTGATGCTTCTCTGTCCAGATTGCATGAACAGACTGGTTTTCTGCTTTTCATTGTTGTTTCTGTGGGAAAAATTGTCTGTTTCAACTGTTTTTTTTTCTTTTTTCTTGCCGTACAGCTCCTCCATTGAAGTTGGTTGATCTACCTGGAGTGGATAAGGGACATCTTGATGATGCTTTGGTTAGTGCAAAATTAAACATCATGGATTCCAATTATGAAATTCACTTTCTTATAGGAGTTTGAAGGCTGTTCCTTTTTCCTTACAGAGTACATATGTTGCACGCAGTGATGCCATATTACTTGTTGTGATTCCTGCTGCTCTAGCACCAGAAATTTCCTCATATAAAGCACTTAGAATTGCAAAGGAGCATGATGGAGAATGTGAGTTGCACTATCAAATTTTGTTCTTCAATTATTAGTTTCACTTCTCCCTATCTCAAGATCGCTGAAAGCATATTTCGCTAATGTTTCAGGTACAAGAACTGTAGGTGTTATTAGCAAGGTAGATCAAGCAGCTTCAGATCCAAAAGTTCTTGCAGCTACCCAGGCCCTTTTGTTAAATCAGGGACCACCAAGCACATCCGATATACCATGGGTTGCTTTGATTGGTCAATCTGTTTCTATTTCCTCAGCACAGTCAGGAAATGTAGGCAATGATAATTCGCTAGAAACAGCATGGCGTGCTGAGACTGAAAGTCTTAAATCCATTTTAACAAAGGCTCCTCAAAGCAAGCTTGGTAGGCTAGCACTAGTGGAGACCCTTGCTCAACAGATCCGTAATCGAATGAAAGTCAGACTTCCGAATCTCCTCTCAGGGTGATGTCCTATTCCATTGTTTTAATTTCCTTTTCTTGATTTACATTTGGTCAATTAATTTCAAAAGAAAATATGTCTGTTTTGTACCAATTTGGTTCACCAAGAAACACATTTCGATGATTTCTTTTTTTACATACTTTAGGCACCACAAATGTAAAAGTTGCAGCAAGTTGCTCACTGTTGTATAGTACACGAGTTTCTAGTCATCGTCTCTTCCCTTTTAATTAATTTTTTTCATCGGCTACTTGTAAAGACTTACATCATTTAATCCTTCCTTTATAACTCCTGCAGGCTCCAGGGAAAATCTCAAGCAGTAAAGGACGAGCTAGTAAAGTATGGCGAACAAATGGTTAATAGTGCTGAAGGTACAAAAGCTTTAGCCCTTGAGCTTTGCCGTGAGTTCGAGGATAAGTTTCTCGAACATCTTACAACTGGAGAGGTGAGTCTTGGAGTAGGAAAGAGAATGAAAGCTAATGACACTCTTACAGTTTATAATCATGATAATGCTAAAGTGTTGCTTGAAGTGTTTCTATAAAAACAATTTGGCCAATTTCAAAGTCAATTATCCTTCAAGAAAACAACTGCTAATATGTGTTATTGGAAGTGAATTCCACTATCTTTATTATTCCCTTCCTTCCAATTTATGTTTTGGCTGAGTATCGAGTCTAAGTAAGAAAGAAAGACTTTTGAAGCTTGTGGTCTAACACAAGTCATAGACATTTGTGTGGCTGCAAGCCATCTCTTTAAGGGTAAAATGAGAAGTTCAAAGTTAAATAGTTTCTAAATAAGGAAGTATGATATAGTAGTTTTTCCCCTTCTTGATAGTATATGTTTATCAACAAGCCGGTGGGAAAACCTTTCCTTTTCGTTTCTTTGATAAGTCAAAATTATTTTATTGATGGAATACCAAGAGGGTGTCAAAATATGTCTAGATTGAGTGCGGTGCATCCATTTTCATCTGTCAAGTTTGCTCAACTACCTATACAAAGGAGAATCCCTACACTGCACAGCAACTGAAAAAACCTTCTCTTGGGTAATTAGCTTTCTAAATATTCTCCTACACCCCCTCATCTTATTCCCCTTAATAGCTCCAGGTAGTATGATTACACCATGAATGATTCCTTCTCCACCCCTCCATATATCACCTTGTTTGCCCTCTCCCCCTATTGCGCTGTCATATATTTTCTAGAAACTTTTCAACCTCATCCTATTCTTAATCCTATATGGTCTAGCCGAAACTTAACATTCACATGGTTTCCTGGTCATCCTCTCTTAAAGAACGGCTAACATAGCTATCTAACATTTACCAGAGTGGGGGGTACACACCTCAATATAGTCTCATCGCATTATATACCCTTCTAGAAGCTTATCATGCCTCCTTCACCACCGGATACCCTTGGTTGATCTATCCCTCCCCCTCGTATCTCCTTCTACAGGCTCATCACATTAGAGAACCGTTAATGATTTGAAATTCCCTAAAACCCTTTTTCATAGAGCTTTTCTCTTGAGCAAATCTCTAGAACCATTTCCCCAACATGCAAGAGGTGGACAAGCTCTGAATCCCAACCTCCTTCCACAATAAGGATCTTTATCCTTTCCACTCTACCAATTGAATTTTCTTTTTCTCCTCAACTTTCAACAGCCTCTCTACCTTCACAAGGTATAGGGGTAAGGTCTGCGCACGCACTACCCTCCCGAGACACCACAATGTGGGATAATACTGGATATGTTGTTGTTATTGTTGCCTCCTTAACTTTCCACAAAATTGTCTCTCATCATCTTTTTACAATCCGGACATAGTTAGAGGCATATTAACCAAGGACATGTAATAATGTTAAAGAGGGTAGACTTCATAATGTTCCCCTCCTATAGACAAAGACGACCTCCTTTATCCACCTGGTTTTTTCTAAATTTCTTGATTACTGGTTGCCACAACATTCTATTTTTATCTCCCCAAGAGGCATCCTCGACTGTGAAATCGGAAAATTAGCCACCTTGCAGCCATGAATTCATACGCCAGGCTATGGCTTGAAATATTAACTTTGTTCAGTTTTTCCAAAGTCTCCTTTCTGTAGTTAATCAGGTCTAAACTTTGGAACAAGTTGTTTTCTGGCTCATGAAGCATACCGTGAATTTCATTATGACATGAGTGCAACTTTCTGTTACATTCGAGTTTTAAGGTGAAAAACAAGGTAAATGGTTGATTGGGGTGGAGGAGATTCCCACTCGAATTATTATAGAAATTTCTTAGTTAGAACTACCAAAAAAGGGGATTTCCTTGTTCTATATATTCAGTTGCTCTACGAATTGAAAATAATGAATTTATTGCGATTGAGTCATATTACAGGGGTGTTTAATGTAATTTATCCTGAAATAAATTTGAAAGGAGGATTCTGAGATTCTGATGTTCTTTAGTCTGAATTGTAATGGTACGTTTTACGATAATGCATGTGCGTTTAGTTGATGTTCATTTCAGGGTTTATCTACATTGAACTTGCACAATTCCCCAACTTAGAACTTTGAAGTTCCATATTTCTTTTCTCAAATCCCCTTACTAAAATTGGACTCCACACTATATTTCAGTATATTGTTGAAGTCTCAATAAAGATATTAGTCCAATAAAAGTATCTACTTCAATTTGTAGTGACTGACAATTATTAACAAAAGAGGATGTGAATGAGGAAGAAAGTCTTGTTTCTTATCGTTTTCTTACCAAAGAGGGCAAAGGCAGTACAGCATCCCATGAAAGAATAACAGCTAATTTAAGCTAGACAGAATTTAAGAGATAGGCAAGTACTAAAGAAAAAGCACCTCTATGGGGAACAAAAAATTTTGTTTACCCTTGCTTGAAACTGATGAGTGAGCAAGACCGCTTCATTGCTAAAATTTGCCGTACTCTTATCTTGAGTTTGAGTTGTGTTTATCGATTTAAACATGTACATTTTTGGTTGCTGGAGAAAATTGATTTTCTGTTTCAGTTCATGTTTTTTAGCAAATAAATTCTTCCACGCTATAATTTAAGAACTCATGTCGTGGACTCTCCCTTACAAAACTCAAAAGCTTCTTTCTGCTTGCTTTTAAGTCCCCCAAACCCTTCACTCAGATTTTGAATATAGCAAAAGGTGTATCTTTAACTCGTAAAATCATTTGGTATAATTCCTAGCTGTTTTGGTATAGGGTTAGTATGTGTAAAAGAGTTTGTCTCTATTTCATTTAAGTGATTTCGTGCTTTTGTAGATTCTTTTAACTTTGTTGTTCATCAGGACTTCTAGGTTTTTTATGCTAATATGAGATAATTATGACTAGATCTTTGTGCACAACAGAATTTAGCCACTTCACCTTTTCCCGTTTCATTTTTTCCTTTATCATGTTAGTCTAGAGGCCCCTCTGGCAAGTGGGATCTGTGATTGGTATACAGAACTATGTGCTACTTAGTTGTTATTTTGGTTAAAAGTGTATTTTCTTTGGATACATACATACTGCTTGTGCACTAATTCTGTAGGGTGGTGGTTGGAAAGTAATTGCAAGTTTTGAAGGCAAATTCCCTGATAGGATTAAGCAGCTTCCTTTGGATAGACACTTTGAGTTAAAAAATGTGAAGAGGGTATATTTCTTACTCCATCATGGCTTCAGTCAAGTGCATATCCTCTTCAATGAATACATCCTTGCTCTCCATCTTTTCAAGTGACCCTTTCGTGTTAATTGAAGGTTGTGCTAGAAGCAGATGGCTATCAACCTTACCTTATTTCTCCTGAAAAAGGGTTAAGGTCTTTAATAAAGGGTGTATTGGAGCTGGCTAAAGAACCTTCAACACTTTGTGTCGAAGAGGTGATCCCTATCCCATATTATATGCTTTAATCAAAGGAGTTATTTGTTTTTGCTTGACCTATTCGGTAGTTTTCACTGTATCTCACTTCCCCTCTTCTCCAACTAGTTTCTTATTGAGTCATAGTGGTTGTTATCACTTTCCCCTCTTATTGACAATCACCAAAATGGAAAACATGTAGATAATCTTCTTGCAACTTTTACGTCTTTTTCCTAGCTGCATGCAACACCTCAAGTATTTTCCCCTTCCCTTTATGGTCCTTTAGCTTCTTTGCTCGTGGATCTCAATAATTTGGTTAACTGGAAAAAATGAAATTTTTTAATATCATGATGGACATCATAGCTCCTGTAAACAAGAACTATTTAGGGAACAGTTGTGGTTAGTAGGACCTGTTGACAGTCACTGCCTGCAGCTCATTATATCCTTCCATTGTTTCATTAGGTGATTTTTGGTAATATTAATTTACTCCTGTCAACTTGTTAATCAGAATATATGCAATTTTGGCCCTATACAATTGTCTTACAGAAGCATTTTGATTTTTTTCTTCTCCTTCAAATAGCGTGGCTGGCCTTTTGTAATAACATGCAAAATGAACCCAAGTTAATTGCTACATTTATCTGTGATTGAGACAGTTATGTTATTCAGAAATTATGCAATGGCACTATGCAATTGTCTTGCAGAAGTATCTTGTTTTTGTCCTTCTCCTTTCAATAGCTTGGCTGGCCTTTGGCAATACTCTCATGCAAAATGAACCCAAGTTAATTGCAACATTTATCTTCCACCTGAGACAGTTAATGAGAATTATGCTTCCTTGAACTTCCTCTTTCTACATTCTAAGACGCTTTAAATTTTGGTAGGTGCACCGAGTACTTGTTGATATTGTCTCAAAAGCTGCTAATTCAACACCAGGTCTTGGAAAGTATCCTCCTTTTAAGCAAGAGGTGACCATTAAGTAGATCTGTTGTTTTACAAGTTGAATCTTGTGATTTTCTTGGCTTCTTATGGAAACAATTCATTTTAGGTAATTGCAATTGCGACTACTGCTTTGGATAATTTTAGAACTGAAGCGAAGAATATGGTTATTGCCCTTGTTGACATGGAGCGGGTGTATGTTCCCCCTCAGCACTTTATCCGTTTAGTGCAAAGGCGGTATGCTCATAATCTAGCTCCTTCCATTGGTCTCCTTCAGATGTATTGTATCACATTTTGGTTTGTATTCTGTTAGCTCTGCATGTAAAATTTGCCAGCAGTAATCTGGTTTATGTCAAAATAATTAATAATTTTATTCCCAAAATATTGTAGTGTGAGACAAATCACGCACAGCCTTATCTACAGGTTTTACTAATTGCAACCTGTTATTGTCTGTCGATTTTGTTCTAGTGTATTTGTAAAGCTAGTGGACATTGAGCTTAACTCAACCTCAAAAGGCTCATGAGATGAGAATAGTCCAAGATCATATAAGGAGATAACAACCTGTGCTGAATTAATATGAGACTTTAAACCTATGCTCAATTAATTTGAGACTTAAAACCTATGCTCAAATAATATGAGACTCTAACACACTCCCACAGTTCCTGGCTGGACATTTGGAGCGTAAACATAATACAGGATCTAACATCACAACAATAGGGATGTGTCTGACTTTGATACCATGTAAAGAAAATAGGCCTAAGGCCTAACTCAACCTCAAAAACTATATGAGGTGAGGATTGTCCAAGACAATATAAGGAAACAACAACATATATCCTCAACTAACGTTGAACTGCAACAATATCTTCGCTGCAAATCTTCCAAGAAAATGATTATTTGAGTTCTAGTGCTGTTTTTGTTTTCAAGGATAATTTTTTTCCTTCTATTTTCCTCGGGTAATTCTTTTTTTCCTCTAGGGTGATGACCAAACTACATAGTGGGTTAGCTTGGTGGATGACTATGGGCGAGCCACACCTTTTATAGATACTTTTGACGCTATCTTGGTGTGCTATGAAAGAATCAGTTTTTTGATTAGTCCAACAGAAAAAAAAATCCAATTGTGAACCATATTAAATTTGCATCCTGCAGATTAGGGAACCCTTACCATGCAGTTGAGACAAGGCTACCACAATATCCCTGTATCATTGATTTTTGGAGTCTTTTTCATTTTCTTAGTACCATGACCAAAATGAACTCCTGCCTCCATCATCTCTTCCAAATTTATGTCCAATATCTTCTTGTCATTTCTCCCCACCTCCCCACCCCCCACCCTTTTTATTCTTTTTCAAAAAAAAAAAGAGACGAGGAACCCTGAACTGAAATAAATAATTGTTCCGATGGAACCTTCTCTTCTACTGCTCTTTTTGGTGGATATGGTGGGGGTTCCTTAGTCCATGAGATATACTACTTATTCATGAGATAAGTGGGTAAGGTAGATGAATTTCTATTCGTCTTAACTGCAGAGGCACAATGACCCAACCTGCACAGATTTAAGACGTTAAGTTACTTGCTGAGAAGAGAAAAGAAAAATAGTCTATGCAGACCACATAAAGTGGTTAAATAGAACAGCTTGAACAGGAGTTCTCTTGTTCTTCCAAGAGTATTTTAATCTCAAGTGCATTTGACCTTTTTATGTTTATTATCATCATGAGGATACCGTCACTTTATCTGATAAAAATAAAATAAAACATCATTGATGTGCTGTTTCACATTGATGTTATCTCATCTTTAAAAATTTCTTTGAGACACAAACTGATTATGAACGAAAAAGAAATGTTAGAACGCTCATACTTTCACTGGGAGCTCCCTGTGAATAACCAAAAGAGGAACAAAAATGAGAAATCAAGGACTACTTTTTTGGAAAATACTGGGAGTGAGATGTATGTTCTTTTTATGATGCATTTTCATTTTTCTCTGATGTTTCCGTCCTTCCCAATTATTTGCTGTTTGGTGAATGCTACATTTTTGGTTTCTGCAGGATGGATAGGCAGCGGCGAGAGGACGACCTGAAGAACCGACCCTCCAAGAAGGCAGCAGAGGCAGAGCAATCCATATCAAATAGGGTAGGCTAATCTTTCCGATGAGTACAGTGTACTGATTGCTCGAGTTCTTTACCTTCTGCTGTCCTGAAGCTTTGGAACTTCTTGGATTTTCTCATTTATTTTTCTTTTTCCTTCCATGGCTATCTGAGTTGAAAATCTCTCCTAATTGCAACTAGTTTCTTATATAGGCATCCAGTTCGCAAACTGGAGGTGAACAAAGTGGTGGAAAGTCAGCGAAGGATAAATCAGTTCAGCAAGATAAGGATTCACAAGAAGGACCAGTCCTGAAGACTGCAGGACCCGATGGGGAAATCACAGCAGGTTTAACTTACTGAGTTTGTCTCCAATTTTTGTTGATCAAATACAAGATAACTAAGCTGAATTTTCTTTGGAATCAAAGTGCTAGTTTTGTTTGTGTTCATACATAATTCCCTGTACATGCAGGGTTTCTACTAAAGAAAAGTGATAAAAAAAGTGGCTGGAGCAAGCGATGGTTTGTTTTAAATGAGAAGACTGGAAAGGTCAGTATTGAAGCTTTTTAAGCCATTGTACATCAGCTGGTGATAATCCATTGCTTTACTTGAACTAATTTTATGTATGTGATCCTTTTATAGCATTTCCTGTCAAAATTTAATGTTGTAACTTACTAGTTATTTTAGAGCAATAGTGGAGTCAACTGCTCATGGTAGAAAGGAAAAGTAGAAGTACAATACTTTCGACTTTTACTGCAAGTTAATGTCTTTTTTGTAGTTGATTAATTCCGATTAAGCGGTGAAATGATGTTGCTGTTTGTATCCCAAACCAAATGATAAGACGTTTCTGCATTTTGATACTACCAATTCAAGTCCCAAATTAGTTTCTCTTCAGCTGTATTTCAGCCTATTTAAATGGAAAGTCTACTTTTTCGAAGGATTTATTTTCTCTTTCTAAATCTTTCCAATTTTCCAAATTCAAAATTCATAAAATGTTTTGTTCGAAACCCTAGAAGAAAACTTATATGTCCAAACTCAAACTTCAATAGGAAGAATTTGGAAGATGAACCATTCCCAAGTAGGGTATTATTTGTGCAGTAAGAGTGTGAACAGAGAAAAACTGGAAGACTTTACCTGGGCTTGTTGGACACTGATGTGCCTGTGGACTACCAGTTTTAGATCTTCCAATATAAGATGACTCAATATTGTTCTCTTTGTTGGTACCTTTATATATTTCTTATACATGAGATTTGTCCCCCTAAAAATAAAAAGCTAAAATTGAGCATCCTGTACAATATTTGTATCCATGTCTATGTAAGTAGTGGAAGATAACCAAAAGAAAAAGAAAAAAGAAAGAACAAGTATAATCGAACCCAATGACAAATTATGTGGTAGAAAAAGAGAATGAAAAGTAGCTCCGGGGAGTTGAACATTTGAACATTTTTTATTTTTTTAGAATAGTTAAGAATCATTTTTATTTAGATTAGTGTATAGTTAACAATAAGCTGATTATAGCTTTTCTTTACTTTTTGGTGAGATGTACCTTTTCACCTTTTTATTTCATTATAGGATGTATACTAGATGACTATGTACAACAATATCATCGATTTTAAGTAGTATTTTATGCAAGTTAGAATGTTATTTTGGATATTTGTGCCTCATGAAGTAAATCAAAACTAAAACATTCTATAAAATATATGAGATATCATACTAATTAGTTCGCACCACTGTCTCATAGCTTTTAATTATTACTGTCTCATAGCTTTTAGTTATGCTTTTGCAGCTTGGATATACCAAGAAGCAAGAAGAGCGGCATTTCCATGGTGTAATTACGTTGGAGGTACCAAACTGCCAATTGGTGTTTTTGAGATCTGAGTGCTTTTGATACCTAACATTCAATTTTGGACAAGTAATTTGCATTCGTCTCTTTTATAGCTTTATTAGGAAGCCTTTAGTGAGTTCATTTTGCTTATTCAAATTGTTGCTCTGTTAAGCTTTCTGGGTAAGCCTTGACAATTAGGTGGCCTCCTTAATTGGAGGTATTTAAATGCCGAAAGTGTTTTCCAGCTGTTTTGACACTTGTGCGCCGCTTCTCGTTTTCATTTGGTACATAGATATGTTTTCTGGCTTCAGTTTGTTTCATCTAGATTGTTTCTTTCCATGTTAAAGTTTATGTAACAAACTACAAACACCTATTACACTGCTCTTGCTATAACTGTTTGGGCATGTTATGCTTCATGGTTGTGTACATTATTGAAGGATTTTTTCCTTTTTATGCTCTCTTATGGCCCAGAAAGGTTGTCTTTAGTTGTCAGAAGAAAAAAAGAGTAACTTTACGAAAGTTTTTGTGCATTACACGTACAGTAGTCAGTAGTGTTAGATCTAGGAGCCACAGCATGTGCAAAATCAAATATTGCTAGAGTCACCTGGCATATCAAAGTCAAGAAAATGAGATGAGCCCCCTCTAGAGATATATGAGTAACATTTAGGGTCTGCACCTGTTTAAGCATCAAGTCTTATGCGCACATTGCTTCTTTGAATAGTGGATTGAGACACCCCTATAGAATTTCCAGAGCAGTAATAAAAATGCACATTAACTTACAAGCTGCAAAAATGGGTTTGATCATAGAGTCCAGGTATCTTCTTTGATGTCAGGTATAAGAAAATTCAAGGGCCAAACATTGAAGTTCACAACTCTCAAGCTTATGAATTAAAATCGTCGGACCTATTAGCCTAGTGGTGCTGCACTTGTCATAACTTTATAGACATCTCTCTGCTTTTCTTTCTGGAAATTGCATCTATTATTTACTGTCATCTACATTTCAAGATTGAATATTGTAGTTGTATTTTTGTCTTTTTAATAATGTGCAAGAGAATCCAGAAATATTGGTTTGAAACTCATGTCTGCTGTTGTTAGAGTTATCAAGTGATCCCACTCAAAGGAAGAATCTGAAGAGAAGATAGATAGTCGTTTCCTTTTCGTGGATAGATTGCAGGGAATGAGTTCAAATTTTTTATTGTTGACTTGGTTTGTCGTGGTCCTTCGCTTGCTGATATATGGATTATTTACCTCATCCTATTAATGACTTGGTGCTGTCTATCCCTGGGTGTATGTACAATATTCCTTAGTTTGTATGGAGTCTCAACCCAGTCTAGTATGACCCTTCCGAAGTCCCTTAAGTGATTTAAATATCTTGGCGCTCCAGGTAGAATTAGCAAGTCTTTACGGAACTATAGCTAAAAATGTGATTGATTTGCTTTTCTTATTTTCCCTTATATTTTAGTTAGAGAGGTGGGTTGGGTGGTAAAGGAAAAAAATAATAAAAGGTCAAATGCAAGAGAGTTAATGAACTGTGTGGCCACCTAACAGCTTAAGTTGTTCGAGAGTGAACACTTTTATATACTCCTTATTTTTTATATGCATCATGCTCCTCACGTGGGGTTCTTGGTGCAAGCATGTAAAGATATTTTGTGTACAGTGGGATTTTGAACCTAGGACTGCTATCTTGGTACTATGTTGAAGTGTACGACCACTTGTTGTAAAAGTTTAAACTATTAGCAAAGAAACAATTCTATTTTGTTATTTTATATCTTCGACAAGGGCTAAAAGACAATTCATGTGCCAGTTTTAGCAGTCAATAAAGTATTTCCATACAGGTCATATGGTCCTTATTGACATGACATGGGGGGCAGAGAAGAGACGATTTAACTGTGCATGAAAAGGTTAAATTGAAAGATCATAAAATGACCCAAATCAGTATTTCTTCATGCTAGATATTGCACTCTCTCTATTGGTATTCCTTAATTTACAGTGGATGGCTGCATTTTTACCTGGGTTTTGGGTCTATTAGAGAAGCTATACCTGTATTTGGTTTCGGTTCTGATTGTTGTTGTCAAATTTCATGAAGAAATATAAATTGTTGTACCGAGTTTGCAGAGCTTATCAAGTATAGTAGGGGATTGTTATATGAATCTTCTCTATTCATTTCGCTCTATTTGACCTCATTTTATTCCAATACTAAACAACCTGTCTTTTAGGGAAAATTAGAGGTTCTCTAAAGCTAGAAGTTTTGTAAATCTCACACTTATCCTCATTAACAACAATTAAGCCTTCATTCCAAGTACATGGTATCACTTCTTGTATATCTTTTTGCGTCCATTGTATCTGTTCTTAGCTAAAACCATTTTGAAAGATTGTAGGTCGTCTGAAACAATGTCCCCATTCCCTTAGCACCTTCAATTATCATAATGTTGCACCTACGGACCTACTCATATGGAGATTTATGTGGGAAATGGCCAAAAACTTCATCGTCTGTGTGTGCTGCTTACGTTCACTTGAATATGATAATTTGTAATCTTGTCCAATCTTGTACGAGGGACTGGCTGCATATCCATCTTAATATTAACATTTCTATTACATTCATCTTGTGGATATGTTGCGCCTTTAGTTTATCGTGTAAATGCTATCTAAAACTTTCAGGAATGTAATCTTGAAGAGGTTTCTGAAGAAGATGAAGGATCATCGAAAAGTTTGAAAGACAAAAAGGCAAATGGGCCTGATGGAGGAAAAGGACCTAGTCTCTTGTTCAAATTAACAAGCAGGGTTCAATACAAGACTGTTCTTAAAGGTGGTGCATTCCTACACGTTTTGTAAGGGAATTATATGGTTTCTTCTTTCGTTTTTTACAACTAAATTATGCTATATTGCAGCCCAAAGTGCTGTTATTTTGAAGGCAGAAAGTTTGGCTGAGAAGATTGAATGGATAAACAAATTGAAAAATGTCATAAGTTCTAAAGGAGGTCAGGTTATTGCTGATTCTGGTCCACCTGTGAGGCAAAGTTTATCTGAGGGGTCACTTGTAAGTTGCAAAATACGGTTATACTCACATACATTCTTTTGCTGGTTCGGCCTATAGTTGTTCCTTCAATTTACTTCAGCAGAAAAAAACTTGTTCACTTCATTACCACCATTGTTTTCAAATGTTTTTACTGCACAGCTGATTTTTAGTGCCAAAGGTATTTTTTTTTTGTCTTACCTATAAGGAATCTCTTCAAATTTTGACTTCTTGAGATCACTTAATTTGTACGCCAGCATTTTATGGAATATTTCTCTTTCCACAATCTCTGTTTTCAAATATGTTACATGTCAAATACTTGATCATTTTCTATTTAGGACACGATAACTAGGAAACCTGCGGACCCAGAAGAAGAACTCGGTTGGATGGCTCAAGAAGTACGTGGTTATGTTGAAGCTGTTCTCAATAGCCTTGCTGCTAATGTACCAAAGGTCAATTTAATCTCATCGTTATGCCCTTCATTTTTGTTCTCCATACCCTGTTTAACTTTAACTGGTTTTTCAGGCAGTTGTTCTTTGCCAAGTAGAAAAGGCCAGAGAGGATATGCTTAATAAGTTGTACAGTTCTGTCAGGTTAGCAGCAGCTGTATTTCCTTTTGAGGAATCATGGATATTGGGAGCTCTGATTTTGACCAAATATATATACTGAGGATGTTTTATATAAGAAACCAATTCACAAATTTTACTTCTACTTGAAACTGATCAATCCAGAATATCTCTGGCATATGAGAAGTGCCATGTGGTCTTAACAAAAGTTTCTTTATTGTTTTTCATCCTTGCTTCTTTCTAATTGTCTTCTGACTGCACTCCTATCATCTACGTATCAAAATTTGACTGTAGTGCGCAAAGTAGAACAAGGATCGAAGAGCTACTCCTGGAAGACCAGAATGTGAAGCGTAGGAGGGAGCAGTATCAGAAACAATCCTCTCTTCTTGCTAAGGTCACTCAGCAGCTTAGTGTTCATGATAATCGAGCAGCTGCTGTGTCTAGCTACTCAGATGGTGATGGAGCTGGTATTTGGCAAATCCTTTGATAGCTTTTTAGTTGAAGCCTTAATCTTCAATTCTTTTACAGATCATTTTAATGTTGCCATCTTAAAGTATCAAAACGAACTCCTGTGATAAGATATACGGCCTCCATAAAATTAAAATGAATTCCTCTAATGTGTAATTCACCATGACCTAGCATATGCATGCTCATATGAGTTGAATGACTGCTCTCAAATACGGCAACATAGTATTGCTGATGCTAAATATAAAGAAACATGAAATTCCAATGATGTGCCATGTGGTGAACTATGTTGGATATCAATGCCTAGACCATGATTTAGAGTGCATTTACCTACTAGGACATTTGCTGAAGTTATACGGCATTAAAGTGGTTGACACTTGCCCGTAGAAACTTAAGGAAGTATATTATTATGATTATGCCCTAGAAGACGGATGAAATTTTAGTTCCATGGGACCGCAATTCAATAAAAGATAGGTCTAGTGAACCTGGGACACAAACCTTAGTCAATACCGCAAGCTGATGTAGCTGACTTCTAATTTTGCGGGCTTTTAAATAACAAATGCAGAAGAAATGCAGTGACGTATTTAGACTTTAGACTTTTTATACTGTGAAAGTTAACATGGTTGAAGCATCAGTAATTTGCAAACTTGTCAATGATCCTTTTATTAACAATCAATACACATGATGTGTTATCACCAACATTCTATTATATTGACATCTGCAGAAAGCACCCCAAGATCTGGAGGACAGTCATCAGGTGATGATTGGAGATCCGCATTTGATGCTGCAAATGGCGCCCAAAATGGTGATGCAGGATCTAGAAGTCGACGAACACCTAGTCGGCTGCCACCTGCACCTCCTGGTTCTGGATTTAGATCCTAGGCATTTGATTCATATTCTTGGCAGCTCGGAGGTTTTGGTTACTGCTCGCTTCTTGGACTCTTGACGTGCTCGCATTTTGTCACGAGATCTTTGTATACATAGCTTTTACATTTTTAGGTAAAGTTTAGCTATTGGTCCAGCGGCCTCCCTTCTCAACAAAGAAAAAGTTTTCCAGTTACTGCTTGATCCTAACTACACACAGCTTTCAAATTTAGGAATTTCAGGACAATTTTCATGTATAATCTTGTTGGGTGGGTGAATACCTCTACTGTTGGTTGAGCTTCAGCTGGGCTTAAATTTTGACAAGGTTGCTGGGGAAAGATGGTGAAACAATTCTGCCGTAGATAATACCTTGATTTATAACCTTATTTGATGCTATATAAGATTGCAGTTGCATCCTTAGATTTGACCTTTAGCTTTAAACTTTCCACACCTTTCTCCAGCATTGTTGATCAAACTTCAGGATATAAGTTTTGAAGTGAGATTTTTTGTCACAGTTCTATAATTAAATCATTATATTCTTCTCCTTTCATAGCTTTTTATGATTTGCCTAAGTGTTGGACGATTGCAATTTGCTCCTGCTGTGCTGGATCATCTAGTCTCTCGGTCTCTTTTATTTGAGGCGCAGACAAAGATATTCCCAGAAACTTTAATTTATATACGACTAAAGAAAGTATTTTAATACATGAAGTTGTGGTGCTTTTAAAATTGGTGAGTGTACTTGAGCACGAAAAGAAAAACTCAAAAATATTAAATACTTAGGCAAATTAACCTCAAAATGCACTGTCATCTCTCTAATACTGATCTTTTCATAAATGAATACGGTAATAATTCATCTCTTAAACGCCTAAACAAGATAAATAGCAAGTAGAACTTATGGTACGTGTATGACTAAGGTTTTGAAGAAATTATTCTATACAGGATGAACATTGATCATTTTTCTGTACATGGCTAAGATTCTTACAGCATTCTGATTGGATATTTACAGTTTCTCCAAATTTAGTCTTTGAATATTGGTGAATATGCTGCAGAACAGCTTGAATTGATCTTTTCTGTCCTTAGAAGATGATTATGCCACTCTGATTGGTGAATTATAATTTTTGAGAACCTTTCAACAGGTAACAACTGCCGATTTATAACCGTTGAATGTTAAACACGTAATCAACTCCATACATTCTCCTTGAAGGGACCATCATCCTGTAATAATTTCATAACAAGTTTAACCTGTAGGAAAATGCAAGCAGACAGATTAGTGAAAACTCCCCAACATATTGATGTGGTTCCATCTTCAAAAATTTGGAGAAAACCGCGAAAAGCAACTTAAATTTTTGTATAACAATCTAAACTAGGCTACGACTGGAGGACGTTTGGAGGGGAAGAAACACAACAAAAGGAAACTTGTTCAGACTGAGGGGGAGAGTCCATTAAAGAGTACCCACAAGGATCTGCTGTCAGACTCGTTCATCTGATATTTTCCCAGCAGCATTATATGACCAATGGAAGAGAAAAACTAATTATAGGAGTTCCCCAGAGAAACACATATTGACCACTACAATGTTACCCATCAACACGATAAAGTAGTGTTTTGTAATTGATTTATGGACTCATATCCTGATGGAGAGCTTCACTGCCTTTGGAATATTAGCAGAGCTCTTTACGCAGTCCTTCAAATCCAACCTTGGCAGATTTATCTGGACGATACCTTCTCCGTGAAAGATGACCCAAAATGGTCAGTAGCATAATACGAGGCTACAAACTGGGAATATCTAGCACCTATTGGCTTAAAAGGACAGGAAATTTTATTGGCACTAAGAATGTCTTCCAAGCTTGCTGGATTTCGGTGGGGGGAAGAAGTCTTATAAAGCTATGCAATTTCATTTTTCTAAGTTCAAGACAACCTTGTGACCTTGTCGTTTAGGTGCTTCTGCTCATAAAATATGTTCTTACCTATTATGCGAAACAAGTTTTTATTTTCTAATTTTCCTTTGAGGAGAAAAAAATATCCTTGAGAAAAAGGTAACTGTCATCTGAAAGGCTTTTCATTGGGAAGAATAGTCACCTGAGCAGATTCTCGTACCAAGAAATCATCAAAGGCTCGCCTAAAATCCTCATCTAGAACATAGTGACAGCTATAAGTAGTCACTGGCATATATCCCCTCTGAATTTTGTGTTCACCCTGAGCACCAGCCTCTACTGTGCCAAGATTAAGTTCAATCGCCGCTTCTATGGCCTGAGAAGCGGATCAAGAGAAATTAGATATCAATTTTCAAGCAGGAAACATTTAAAACTTAGAGGAGCCTGATTTACTTCTGAACCACTACAAGCTAATTCTTGAAACATACGAGTTTCTGCAATCAATACTGCAATCAAATTGAAATTCTACACTGTGAAAAACACAACTAGCTATCTCTGTGGACAATGTTGTCATAAGTTAAGAAAATCTGCACACAGCAAGACACATTCTTTTCTTTCTTCTTATTGATGGTTCAAAATACCTGGTAATAACATGCTTCAAAATGCAAATTCGCATAATAGGCTCCTGGAAGACATCCCCATAGTCGTCCATACAAGGTATCTCCTCCAATAAGATTAAGGGCTGCAGCTACAAGCTCATCACCTTCTTCAGCGACAACAAGCAGTACATTGTCACCCATCCTTGCACCCATTTGATGAAAAAAATCTCTCGTTAAATAAGCAGTACCCCACCTAAAGAGACAGCGAATGCACATTAGATAATGCACGTACGAGTAATTTAGCTGACTAAAGTTTAGTTAAGATAGTACTTGTGGTCCAAAGAAAGAATTCTTACTTGTTGTCGGTTGTATTTCTGTAGAACTTATAAAACGTGTCCCAATGGCTAGCCTGTCAGTACAATAGACAAACATGAAATGAGAATTTTAATCTTATTCACAGACATAATTGTAGCTGCACATGACAGGGGGTTCATGTGCCTTAAACCAAGAAATCAGCCGTTCACATAAAAAACATAATTAGTTTGGGGGGGATGTTGGGGTGGAGCGGAGTCCAGCTGTAAAGGGCCTCACTTGTTCACAATGTGATTAAGAGTGCCGAGCAGATTACACCACGCCATCACAGAAGGATAGAGATAAATGATATGCACACTATATTTAATCCTTTAGGCAAAGGATAATAGTAGATGACATGATCACAATCAGGTAATTTATCCCAACGAAAAGAATAAGTAAAAACATTAACATATGAACAGATCAGGTTAGTAAAGGTACCGATCCTTTTTTTCTTTTGAGTATTTGCACAACTAGTCTATTTATGTTTAGAAAATCAAATTTAAACACCACATACTGAAAAGAGAAGCTACAAAAAACAAATAGCTGTTCCAACAAAGTCACCTAAGCTCAAATAACTAATAAAATGGGAAGTCAAAAGCTTCAAAAGCACACCTTGATTTCATATCCTCTTAAGCGTTTCATGGTCACGTTTTGAGCCACTATCTGAAATAAGAAAAGATCTTATAGTATTTTGCAAATTTGAAGACATTGAGAAGCGAGAGGAGGTAGAAGCACTATTTAGCTAATTACGAAACTAAAAGGAAATATTATACTCCTCTAAGAAAAATCTTGATGTAATAGACAGAAATAAGCAAGAACACAGGACGAAGAAAAGATCGCACTGCAGCAATATGCAACATGCCAATAGCCATACAGCCATGGCAATAAAACGACAGTGGGATGCGGCACAACTAAATAAACAATAGTAAAGCCTTGTATATACAACAGTAATAGATCTGTTCTTGATTTTAAGAGAGTCAATATAAACATGCTCCCAGTAGGATTGAATTAATTAAGATTTAAGACCAAAGTGCTCCAGTCATTTTGTTTTCTGAAGCAGGAAATTTTAAATGTTCGTGTACCACAGACGGGTTCTCTGCAATATATTCTAACGAACTGCTCTATGATACGAGTTTCAGCATGGGCATGTGTGACTAAAAGGCATGTCTAACTGTTATTATACACCACGTTCATTTTTAAATTAGATCTTTTAGATTCAAATTCTTTTCTTTTTACAGCCTCTTTTACCAAGCAAAGGAACAACTACTTCTACAAACCTTCTTGCGTTCTTGACGAATGTTCTTCCTCTTACTCTGCTTCATGTCCATCAAAAACTCATCAAAGCTGAACATTGCAAGAACAAACTTATAACAATCAAGAAGAAACAAAAACTCATTAAAATGATGTAGTGGTAAATACAAACACATAAAACTGCAGACAAAATTCAAAGGTCTATCTGATGTTCTTCAGATGAAGCAGTTTCAATTACTTTGATGGCTTTTTTCTTTTTTGAAGATTAATGGTGGTGTTCCAACCAGCTTGCACATACCTCGACTAATCCACTGGGTACCTTCTACCTCCCAACCAGCACAAAAACAAGGTATCCCTACCTATCAAGGTTTAGATAGATGAAAATAATTCACCTAGTGTCGCCTGTGGGAGATTCAAACCTTGGTTCCCAAGGATGTTACTCCAACTCTGAGATAGCGGCCACCCCCTTCCATTACGCTTTAGATAGAGGTATTACCAGCTCTAAAAGTAAACCCATTTAACCCAATTATCAATAAGGCTTTTCTTATCTCCAATTCTCCTTCATTCCACACATCAACCACGAGATGAGGCATTCGGAATCTATAGTTTGATAGGATGTAATATGACCAAGTGAAATAACACCACCTACTAAAAAGAAGAAAAAGAATAAACTACAAGCTACAGCTATGTGAAATCCATACCTCTAAATCTCCGAGCAACTTATCTCAAGTAAGAAGTAGATCTACATACTCACCTTTTATAATTACGATTTTTCCAATGATACTGCATTCCAATCCTTTGCAGGAAACCTTTCTCCTCCAGCTTGTGCCACTCATTTGCGGTGGGAAAAGTAATATGTAGAGATGAAACGTTGAACTGTCAAGGTAAATGTCATCACAATACAGAAAAATGGAGTACTTTTATGCATAAAAAATATAGTGCATCCCAAACTATGATTCGTATAACTCACAAATCTTTATCAAGTCAGACTAGAAGAAATCACATCTTCCGTTGAATAAGGATAACAGAAAAGTTGGCATTAATATGCAGGATCTTCCATAATGAGCAACAATTAATAAAAATAAAAAGAACCAGATAGGGTTTACAACTGGCCAATTTAAAAAAAGTATTTACGAAATTCAAAGTATTATGAAGTATGTTGAACATAAAGAAAAGCATACCTTGACGGCCAAAGCTTTCATTGCAGAGACCAGAATGTCAAAGACTTGATCTCTATTTGACGTGCTACGGACCAAGATCCTTGGGCCAGTAACAGGAGTGAAAGGTACAGAGCACTGCAGCTTTGGATAATAGCTCAAACCATAATTGTAGTAGGCATTTGCCCAAGAATGATCGAACACATATTCACCATAAGAATGGCTGCAGATTTGGATCAGAAGGAGTTAGCCAAGCATGTCATCAGAAAAACATCGAGATATTATCCAACAAAGGAAAGAAATTAAAAGCATGGCCCACAAATAACATGGCAGATGTTGAACCTTTTGAGATAGAGGGGAACAACACCTAAGATATTATTATTTTCATCCTTAGCAATGATGTGTTGTGGCATCCAGCCAGTTCCCTGAGAAAGAATATAAGCTTTTCTTCCATCAAAAAAGGTCATAACAATGACAGAGGCAGCACTAAACTGATGATCATGAAGAAAG
Source organism: Nicotiana paniculata (assembly GCA_005239505.1). Classification (NCBI taxonomy): domain Eukaryota; kingdom Viridiplantae; phylum Streptophyta; class Magnoliopsida; order Solanales; family Solanaceae; genus Nicotiana; species Nicotiana paniculata. The sequence goes on along the minus strand of MDKI01051874.1, from coordinate 433 downwards.
AAAAGACACTTAACTAGTTACTTTCACGAATTGGTGAAATGAGAGTTAGTAGCTGTCCCAACAATAGTATTGGCAGATATTGAAAGAATGATATTCAATATTCATAATTACCGCCAAAACATTTGCGGATACCAAGAGAGAATAAACAAGCAAAACCAGGAACATCCATTGTAATAGATAATAGGATGCAAACAAACAAAAACAACTGTTAAATTAATAAAAACTAGCACGCAAAGACAGCGAGAGAAGAGAAATAATGGCAGGCGTACTTCTTTTTGTTAGGGATATAGTAGATATGCCCTAGATCCAATATCATATTTGATGATTTGAACATATTTTTGTGAACGTTATTTGATATAACAATATATGCCATTTGATATTCTTTTATCATAGTTATTATTAATTTTTTGATTAACTTGATAAAGTCCTTGAT
>MDKI01091525.1:0-12592 GCA_005239505.1 Nicotiana paniculata | reverse complement strand
GCACACATGACGTGTATTTTTATCATTAAAACACCTAAAATGCACGGTATATAATGCTAAAATAGGGGGGCTTTTATAGACATCAAAATTTTGAAGGATCAAGCTAAATCCTAAATTCAAGATACTACAGGACTCTTGAAATCGTAGGAGTCTATCTGGGTTTCTAGGAAGTTACTCTACCCTAAACCCTAATGCACACCTACATAAAGGGATACATATTCCCTTGAAGAGGGTCTCAAAAACCCATAAATTCTCGGCATATTCACATAGGGATCAAGGCATAAAATAATGTCGTGATCAATAGATGTCCTTCTTGATAATTAAATACTTCAAGAAGAATTTCCATACAATGATCGACTTTCATTGGGATTAAATAATCCAAAGAGGTCTGTATCATCCTATGTTCGAGAATACACTGTCCCAGCCCTCGAATCACTAAGAACAATTTAGAGGAAGAATCATGGGATAAACAGAATTTTAATCCACAATGTTTATCAATAAATCACTTTATTCTTTTGTGGTTGTAGTCTATGTTTTTGTATGTTGAACATTTATTGCAAACAGGATGTGCATCCATCCCTGGGCAGTTAGCATTTGATTTTGCGTAAGTCCAACGACTTTAAGCATTTGGAATCTCCAAACTTTGTTGTCACGACCCAAATCTAAATCCTGTCATGATGGCGCCTATCGTGGTACTAGGAAAGCCGACCATCCCAAAAATACTACCAAATTCAATATAAGAGTAAAGTAAATCTTTCCATATTAGAAATTTCCATAAAATCAAAGTTAAACTAAAATTTTGAAACAAAGTGCAGAAAAACGAACCCCAAACGTCAGGGTGTCACCAAGTCATCAGCGTCTACGTATTTAAAACTATTACAACAAATGTCTAAATGTCAATACAAACAGAAGGATATGTAGAAGGAGTAACAAGGTCCTGCGGACGCTGGCAGCTACCTTGTAGTCTCCGAAACACAACTAGCCTGGACTCAACAATCACTGTGCTTAAAAACACCTGGAACTGCACATCCTCTTCTGCGGAACTGGCCAAACAGCTCCCTCCCGCATCTGCGCCCCAGGTCTCGCACTTGCGGGCTCACAGATGACACAAATCCTTCGCACCTGCGGACTCAACCCAAGTTCTCTATTTTTCATATCTCCAACTCCCCACACGCACCTACGGTGTGGGGAAAATACCAGCAGCCTCAAAAACCAGCAGAATCAGCTATCTCCCAACACCAATAATTAATTTGTTATCCACCCGAAACACACCTGAGGCCCTCGGAACCTCAATCAACCATACCAACAAGTGACATATCAATATACGAACTTAGTCGACCCTTCAAAACACTTAAACCTCATATCAAAACACCAAATTACCCTCGGATTCAAGCCTAAGAACATCTAAGCTTCTAAATTCTGCAAACGACGCCGAAACCTACCAAACCACGTCCGAATGACCTCAAATTTTTCACATGCGTCAAAAATGATACTACAAACCTACTCCAACTTCTGAAAATCCATTCTGACCCTGATATAAAATTTTCCACCGCCGACCAAAATCGCCAAATTTCTATCTTTCGCCAATTCAAGCCTAACTCTACTACAGACCTCCAAATCACATTCCGGATGCGCTCTGATAACTAGGAATTTTTACCTACTATTTACTCTCATTTGCTTAGGTTTTGGGACAAAATTTCACTAAGGTACTCCCGAAAACTAATGCAATGTGCTTAAATTACAGGTTTTGAGTAAAATTGAGGAGAATAGCTAAAGATAACTCAAACAGGAGCAAAACTTGCACAACCCAGGAACCCAGCAAAAGCGCTGAGAGGTGTGTTTCGGAGCTTTAGGAACCGTTGACAGCGCCAAAATTACGCTGTAGCGCTATACTGTCCGCTGCACCGCTCAATAATCCGCTGGGAGCGGAATACCAGGTTTAGAGAGTTGTTAAAAATGATCATCCACAAGAGAGCGGTCAGCGCTAAAATTTTGCTGCCGCGCTTTCAAGATCCGCCGAGGCGCTCAATATTCCGCTTGGAGCGGAAACATGTTTTAGAGAACTGCCCAATCAAGAACCGCGCTCTGCACTTATAATTCTGTGGCCGCGGAATCCACTCCCCTGAGGCGTTCAGTATTCCATTGAAAGCGGAATTTCCATAGGGGCAATTTTGTCCGGTACTTTTAGCTGTGTATAAATATTTTTTTCTCATTTTTTAGGGAGGAGATACTGTAAGGAGCTCGTGAATAGTATCTTTTTACCTTTCTGAGTAATTTTAGCATACATTCTACTCTTAATCTTATATTTTATCTTTGTAATCAACATCTATGGCTTTAATTACATCTTCTATTTTGATTTCGTCCATGAAAATAAGTAGCTAGACCCATAAGCTAGGGTTGTGACCCAATCCTAGTGTGGGTAGCTAATGGGTCTTCAATTTTAGGGTCTACTTGTGATTGGGTCTGTAATATTTAGTCTATTTCATGCTGAATTCATTGAATTTATGGTTGCTAACACTGATTCATGCCTTTTTGACTAGGGTTACTCTTGAGAAAGATAACACAAGTTTAGGTAAATAAGCTAACAAGGGATTAGGGTGAATTCAAGAGATTGATAGCCCCAATTAAAATAGGTAATACCCGAGTTGAGCCATTTAATTTGCTTTGTTGAAACACCAAATTAGGCTTGCGGAAGCCAATTCGGGCAACGTCACCCAAACTACCCAGAGGTATTGGGCGAGTAATTTAGTGTGACGTTATATGACGAGCCCATGACCCACAAGTTTATCCGAGATTTTAGATACCGTTAGATTCTCGCCTATGGGAAAAGTTGCATCCTTAGTGCCCTTAAATACTTGATAAAATCCCACAAAAATATTGTAGCTAGCTTGATAATAGACATCTTTAGCATTAAAATTAGTATAGAATCAAAATAACTCATGTTTAAAAGAGTAATTAAGAACAATACACATTTCTAAATCGGATAGAAACTCGACTCCAACTATATAACTCCCTGTGGATTTCGATCCCAATCCTATCAGGTAAAAGCTACATCGACCTTGCCTTGCCATTCTGTAGTGGTATAGGTGGGCTTAGATCACTTTTTGGCATCGTTGCCAGGGAGTTAAACGGTGTTGGCTATCTATTTGATTAGTTGTGTAGATTGTTTTTCTTTCCTTCTATTTATTAACGTGTGTGTTAAAATCGCTATAGGTACAAATGGCTGATCCACTTGGAATGTTATAACGGGGGAGGAGGTAGATGATAACGGGAATGATGAGGTACATCTAGTACCTCAAGCTCAAAGACGAGGCCGCCAGGCCAATGCAATGAAACTATTCAAGACCATCCCCGCCTCCTCCAAGAGCAGCTCATCAGGTGCTTCCAAATGAGGGATATGCTAGTGCAATTGTCGCACCTAGAATCCGAGTGAGCAATTTTTAGATCACGAATTTGATGTTGAAATTATAGGAGCAACGAGGATATTTCACGGGTGCTCCCCATCAAAATGCTTAGAAACACTTAAAAGGATTTGTGGATACCTGTTGGGGTACCAAGAAAACCAACGTGTCAGAGGATGCCTTGAGGCTCAGACTATTCCCTTTCCCTCTTAGAGGGAAAGCACTGGATTGGCTTGAACGACTCCCCAACCACTCCATCTCTTCGTGGGATTTGTTGGCGGACAAGTTTATTGCCAAGTTTTTCTCACCCGGACACACGACAACTTTGAGGGATGAAATTTTGGCATTCAAGTAGGAACCAAACGAACCCCTCCATGAGATTTGGGAGAGATACAGAACGATGGTCAAGGAATGCCCCAATAACGACATGATAGAAGCTATGATTCAACAAACATTTTACCGGGGCATAAACACTACCAATCAATCTGTGGTCAACCAATTAGCTGGGGGAATTTCATGAAGCTATCTTATGATGAAGCATGCGATATTCTTGATGAAATGTCTTACACTTCGTCAGCATGGAAAATCCGGGCTAATGTGCCCCAAGGTCATATGAGTGTGATTAATCTTCTTAAAGAACTCCGAGATCATGGATAGGCCATTGCTGAGCTAACAACAACTATGAACCAACTTGCCAAGGCACAACTTCAGCAAATCCAAGGACCAAAGCAAGTTCATGCTATGGAAGGGGTCAATCTATTGGTCAACAAGCGAAGACAAAGTGGACAACAAATGCAAAGACATAATGATCAAAGTGAGCAAGGTGTAAGTGGGTACAACCATGATGATTCATATGACAAGCAGAATGGGGATGTGATGTATGCAAACAATTTCCAAGGACAAAGGGGCAATGCTCCAAACAAACAGTGGAGATCTCAAGGGAACAACCAAAATTGGAACAATTAAGGGGAAGGAAATTGGAACAACAATAACAACTCTAACAACTAAGGGAACAACAATACTCAACAGTGGGGAGGCAACAACAACAATTGGAATTGGAGCAATAATAGCAATTAGGGTGGAAACGATAATCGGGGGTCGGGCTTTCAAAGACCCCCGATGTATCAACAACCCAACAATCCACCCCCTATAAATCCCAAGGTCCAAGTTCATCAAGAAATGATATGGGCTGGATCGAGCATATGTTTAAACAGATGATGGAGCGGAATGCGGATTAGGATGCTCAAATTGCCTCCCACACTACCTCTATTCGCAATCTTGTGGTCCAAATGGGACAAATATCACAAGCTTTGAAAACTCGCCCTAAGAGGGCACTACCTAGTGACACGATAGTGAACCTAGAGGGTGGGAACAACAACAATATCGGGCATGCAATGGTGGTGACCACAAGGAGTGGTCGAGGTGGTGAAACAAGTGCCTCAAAGCAAAATAGGGTTGTACGTGATTATGATGAAATGAAACAAGATGATGTTCCTATTGAGGTTGAGCAAGTGAGTGAAGAGCCAATGAATGGTGAAGTGAGGATTAATATCAATGACAATAAGGAGAAAATGCAAAATGACGTGAGCCCGTCTAGGGAACACGTAATTGACATACCGGAGCCGGTTGTGCCAAAATCCAAGGCCTCATTTCCTAGGACTCCTCCTCCTTATCCTCAAACATAGGCAAAGCAGAAGAATAAAAATTAGTTCAAGAAGTTCATTGAAATGATGAAGAGTTTGTCTATCAATGTACCAATAGTTGAGGCTCTTGAGCAAATGCTGGGGTACGCCAAGTTTATGAAAGACTTGGTGATAAAAAAGAAATCCATGGAGTGCGAGACAATCAAAATGACCCACCAAGTGAGTGCAATTGTGCACTCAATGGCACCCAAACTAGAGGATCCCGACACATTCACTATCCCTTGTACAATTGGTAGTGCAGACTTTGCAAAGGCATTATGTGACTTGGATTGAAGTTCAGAGAGGTGTGTTTTGGAGCTTTAGTAACCGTTGACAGCGCCAAAATTCCGCTGCACCGCTATACTGTCCGCTGGACCGCTCAATAATCCGTTGAGAGCGGAATACCAGGTTTAGAGAGCTATTAAAAATGATCCTCCACAAGAGCGCGGTCAGCGCTAAAATTCCGCTGCCGCACTATCAAGATCCTCCGAGGCGCTCAATATTCCGCTTGGAGCGGAAACAAGTTTTAGAGAACTGCCCAATCAAGAATCGCGCTCTGCACTTATAATTCCATGGCCGCGGAATCCACTCCCCTAAGACGTTCAGTAATCCATTGAAAGCGGAATTTCCATAGGGGCAATTTTGTCCAGTATTTTTAGCTGTGCATAAATACTTTTTTTCTCATTTTTTAGGGACGAGATACTGTAAGGAGCTCGTGAATAGTATCTTTTTACCTTTCTGAGTAATTTTAGCATACATTCTACTCTTAATCTTAGATTTTATCTTTGTAATCAACATCTATGGCTTTAATTTCATCTTCTATTTTGATTTCGTCCATGAAAATAGGTATCTAGACCCATAAGCTAGGGTTGTGACCCAATCCTAGTGTGGGTAGCTAATGGGTCTTCAATTTTAGGGTCTACTACTGATTGGGTCTGTGATATTTAGTCTATTTCATGCTGAATTCATTGAATTAGTGGTTGCTAACACTGATTCATGCCTTTTTGACTAGGGTTACTCTTGAGAAAGATAACCCAAGTTTAGAGAAAATAAGCTAACAAGGGATTGGGGTGAATTCAAGAGATTGATAGCCCCAATTAAAAAAGGTAATACCCGACTTGAGCCATTTAATTTGCTTTGTTGAAACACCAAATTAGGCTTGCAGAAGCCAATTCGGGCAACGTCACCCAAACTACCCAGAGGTATTGGGCGAGTAATTTAGTTTGATGTTATATCACGATCCCATGACCCACAAGTTCATCCGAGATTTTAGATCCCGTTAAATACTCGCCTAGGGGCAAGTTGCATCCCTAGTGCCCTTAAGTACTTGATAAAATCCCACAAAAATATTGTAGCTAGGTTGATAATAGTAATCTTTAGCATTAAAATTAGTATATAATCAAAATAACTCATGTTTAAAAGAGTAAAGAACGATACACATTTATAAATTGGATAGAAACTCGACTCCAACTATATAACTCCCTGTGGATTTCGATCCCGATCCTATCAGTTAAAAGCTACATCGACCTTGCCTTGCCATTCTGTAGTGGTATAGGTGGGCTTAGATCACCTTTTGGCATCGTTGTCAGGGAGTTAAACGGTGTTGGCTATCTATTTGATTATTTGTGTAGATTGTTTTTCTTTCCTTCTATTTATTAACGTGCGTGTTAAAATCGCTATAGGTACAAATGGCTGATCCACTTGGAATGTTATAACGGGGGAGGAGGTAGATGATAACAGAAATGATGAGGTACATCTAGTACCTCAAGCTCAAAGACGAGGCCGCCAGGCCAATGCCAATGAAAATATTCAAGACCATCCCCGCCTCCTCCAAGAGCAGCTCATCAGGTGCTTCCAAATGAGGGATATGCTAGTGCAATTGTCGCACCTAGAATCCGGGTGAGCAATTTCTAGATCACGAATTTGATGTTGAAATTATAGGAGCAACGAGGATATTTCACGGGTGCTCCCCATCAAAATTCTTATAAACACTTAAAAGGATTTGTGGATACCTGTTGGGGAACCAAGAAAACCAACGTGTCAGAGGATGCCTTGAGGCTCAGACTATTCCCTTTCTCTCTTAGAGGGAAAGCACTGGATTGGCTTGAACGAATCCCCAACCACTCCATCTCTACGTGGGATTTGTTGGCGGACAAGTTTATTGCCAAGTTTTTCTCACCCGGACACACGACAACTTTGAGGGATGAAATATTGGCATTCAAGTAGGAACCAAACGAACCCCTCCATGAGATTTGGGAGAGATACAGAACGATGGTCAATGAACCCCAATAACGACATGATAGAAGATATGATTCAACAAACATTTTACCGGGGCATAAACACTACCAATCAATGTGTGGTCAACGAATTGGCTGGGGGAATTTCATGAAGCTATCTTATGATAAAGCCTGCGATATTCTTGATGAAATGGCTGACTCTTCGTCAACTTGGAGAAGCTGGGCTAATGTTCCCCAAGGTCATACGTGTGTGATTAATCTTCATAAATAACTCCAAGATCATGGATAGGCCATGGCTGAGCTAACAACAACTATGAACCAACTTGCCAAGGCACAACTTCAGCAAATCCAAGGACCAAAGCAAGTTCATGCTATGGAAGGGGTCAATCTATTGGTCAAAAAGCGAAGACAAAGTGGCCAACAAATGCAAAGACATAATGATCAATGTGAGCAAGGTGTAAGTGGGTACAACCACGATGATTCATATGACAAGCAGAATGAGGATGTGATGTATGCAAACAATTTCCAAGGACGAAGGGGCAATGCTCCAAACCAACAGTGGGGATCTCAGGGGAACAACCAAAATTGGAACAATCAAGGGGAAGGAAATTGGAACAACAATAACAACTCTAACAACTAAGGGAACAACAATACTCAACAGTGGGGAGGCAACAACAACAATTGGAATGGGAGTAATGATAGCAATTGGGGTGGAAACGGTAACCGGGGGTCGGGCTTTCAAAGACCCCCGATGTATCAACAACCCAACAATCCACCCCCTATAAATCCCAAGGTCCGTGTTCATCAAGCAATGATATGGGTTGGATCGAGCATATGTTTAAACATATGATGGAGCGGAATGCGGATTAGGATGCTCAAATCCCCTCCCACACTACCTTCATTCGCAATCTTGAGGTCCAAATGGGACAAATATCCCAAGCTTTGAACACTCGCCCTAAGAGGGCACTACCTAGTGACACGATAGTGAACCTAAAGGGTGGGAACAACAACAATACCGGGCATGCAATGGTGGTGACCACAAGGAGTGGTCGAGGTGGTGAAGCAAGTGCCTCAAAGCAAAAGAGGGTTGTACGTGATTATGATGAAATGAAACAATATGATGTTCCTATTGAGGTTGAGCAAGTGAGTGAAGAGCCAATGAATGGTGAAGTGAGGATTAATATCAATGACAATGAGGAGAAAATGCAAAATGACGTGAGCCCGTATAGGGAACACCTAATTGACATACCGAAGCCGGTTGTGCCAAAAGCCAAGGCCTCATTTCCTAGGACTCCTCCTCCTTATCCTCAAAAATAGGCAAAGCAGAAGAATAAAAATTAGTTCAAGAAGTTCATTGAAATGATGAAGAGCTTTTCTATCAATGTACCACTAGTTGAGGCTCTTGAGCAAATGCTGGGGTACGCCAAGTTTATGAAAGACTTGGTGATAAAAAAGAGATCCATGGAGTGAGAGACAATCAATTGAGCCACCAAGTGAGTGAAATTGTGCACTCAGTGGCACCCAAACTAGAGGATCCCGACACATTCACTATCCCTTGTACAATCGGTAGTGCAGACTTTGCAAAGGCATTATGTCACTTGGGTGCTAGTATCAATTTGATGCCTTACTCTGTCTTTAAAACTTTGGGAATCGGCCAACCGAGAGAAACTTCAATGAGACTTCAAATGGAGGATAGAACTTTGAAGCGACCCCTGGGTATTATTGATGATGTTTTGGTACGGTTCGACAAATTTATCTTGCCTGCGGATTTTGTGATATTGGATTGTGAAGTCGACTATGAGGTGCCGATTATCTTGGGAAGACCTTTCCTAGAAACGGGGAAGGCTTTGGTAGATGTGGAGGCCAGTGAGCTCACCTTCAGGGTGGGTGATGAAAAGGTCATTTTCCATGTATACAAATTAATGCGGCAGCAAAATAGTATGGATGTGTGCTCTTTTGCAGATCTAGTAACCGAGGTGATAATTGAAGATACAAGCTCAATGACCAATGTGGAGGATCCCATGGAAGAAGTATAATTGAACCATGAGGATGTTGTGACAGATGACTTGGATTGAGTGTACTAATGCATTTCAAGGCATGCGATCCTATTCTTATGGACCCCGAAAGCTCTCTTTAGATTTGAAAAATTAGAAGACTCCACCGACAAAGCCCTCAATCGAGGAGCCACAAAACTTGGAGTTGAAGCCTCTCCCACCACACCTCAGGTATGAATTCTTGGTCTCTGCTTCTACTTTACCTATTATACTTTCTGCTTATTTAACCCAAGTGCAGGTAGACTCAACTCTTGAAGTGCTCCAAAAGAGAAAGAAAGCAATTGGATGGACCCTAGATGATATTCGGGGAATAAGCCCCACCATTTTCATGCACAAAATTATTCTTGAAGATGATGCAAAACCGTCTGTGGAACATCAACGGAGGTTGAACGAGGATATGCAAGAGGTGGTCAAAAAGGAGATAATGTAATGGCTAGATGCTGAGGTTATTTATCCAATCTCTGCTAGTGCTTGGACTTCACCAGTGCAGTGTGTTCCGAAAAAGGTTGGTATGACCGTGGTGAAAAATGAAAAGAATGAGTTGATATCTACTCAGACCGTGACTGATTGGAGGGTTTGTATGGACTATAGGAAGCTGAACAAGGTGACCCGAAAGAATCACTTTTCATTGCCATTTTTGGATAAGATACTTGACAGACTTGCTAGGCTGGCCTTTTATTGTTTCTTGGATGGGTATTCAGGCTACAACTAGATTCTCATAACCCTAGAAGATCAGGAGAAAACAACCTTCACCTACCCCTACGACACCTTTTCCTTCTCTAGGATTCCATTCAGATTGTGCAATGCACCCGCTACATTTCAACGGTGCATGATGGAAATATTTACGTACATGGTAGAGGACTTCCTTGAAGTCTTCATGGACAACTTCAGTGTGGTTGGGGACTCATTTTATAAGTGTTTGAAAAAAACTGATAAAGTTCTCGCCTGGTGTGAAGAAACTACTCTTGTGTTAAATTGAGAAAAATGCCATTTTATGGTCAAGGAGGGGATTGTCCTTGGCCATAAGATCTCAAAAGATGGCATTGAAGTGGAAAAATCCAAGATTGAAGTTATCTCCAAGTTGCCTCCTCCGACTACCGTTAAGGGAGTTCGAAGTTTCCTTGGGCATGCGGGATTTTATCGAAGGTTCATTAAAGATTTTCCCAAAGTGATAAATCCCTATGCAATTTATTAGAGAAGGATGACAAGTTCGAATTCAATGAAGAATGTATGAAGGCCTTTGAGTTGTTGAAGTATAAGTTAACTACCACTCCTATCATCACCGCACCAAATTGGAGGTATCCTTTTGAGCTTATGTGTGACTCAAGTGACTTGGCGGTGGGAGCGGTCTTGGGCAACGGGTGAACAAAATATTTCATCCCGTCTATAATGCAAGGAAAACCATGGACGATTCCCAAGTTAACTATACCGTCATGGAGAAGGAATTGTTGGCTATTGTGTTCGCAATGGAAAAATGTAGGCCCTATCTCATGGGCGCCAAGGTGATTTGTTCACATCAATCATGCGGCAATCCGGTATTTGATGACAAAGAAGGATTCCAAAGCTAGACTTATGAGGTGGGTCTTATTGCTCCAATAATTTGATTTTGAAATTGTTGATAGAAAGGGGAGCGAAAATCATTTTGCCGATCGTTTGTCCCAGTTAGAGGAGCAAGGAAGGCCAACAGATGGTCTTGAGATCAATGATGGCTTTTCGGATGAGCAACTCCTTTCGGTCTACATGCATGACATGCCTTGGTTTGCGGTCATCGCTAACCCGTGTGAGCTCTCTTCTGACCAAAGGAAGAAGCTTAGACGGGACAACTTGTATTACTATTGGGATGAGCCGTACTTTTTAAAAATTTGAAATGATGGAGTTATTCGCCGGTGTGTCCCCGAGGAAGAACAAATGACCATTCTTGATTCTTTCCATTCCTTGCCCTACGGTGGTCATCACGGTGGGGCAAGGACAGCTTCTAAAGTTTTGAGTTCTGGGTTTTATTGGCCAATTTTGTACAAAGATGCAAGAAAATTGGTGAAGAGGTGTGACGAGTATCAAAGAGCGGGTGGAATATCAAAGAAGGATGAAATACCCCTCACAATGATCCTTGAAGTTGATATATTTGATTTGTGGGGCATAGACTTCATGGGCCTTTTCATTAATTCGTGTGGTAATACCTACATTCTCGTAGCGGTGGATTATGTCTCCAAATGGGTCGAGGCCATGGCTTTGCTCAATAATGAAGCTCAGAGTGTAGTTGGTTTTCTCAAGAAAAACATTTTCACACGATTTGAGACACCTCGGGAAATCATAAGTGACGGGGGATCTCATTTTTTGTAATAAGGCTTTTGATACGTTGCTTTCCAAGTATGGGGTAAATCACAAAGTTTCCACTCCTTACGATCCTAAAGCTAGTGGGAAAGTTGAAGTCTCAAATCGGAAAATCAAGAACATCTTGTCCAAAACCGTGAATGTCAATAGGACCGATTGGTCAAGAAAGCTTGATGACACACTATGGGCATATAGGACTGTATTCAAGACACCGATCGGTATGTCCCCGTACCGGTTGGTGTATGGTAAAGCATGCCACTTGTCGGTTGAGATGGAGCACAAGGCATTATGGGCCTTGAAGAAGTTGAATTTGGATTGGGACACTGCTGCAAATCTTCGTGTTGATCATCTCAATGAGCTTGAAAAGTTTAGATTTCATGCCTATGCAAGCTCTTCTTTGTATAAGGAGAAAATGAAGTATTTGCATGACAAGTATGCAAGAACCGGGAATTCAAAGTGGGCGATTTGGTATTACTCTTCAACTCACGGCTTCATCTCTTTCCGGGCAAGCTCAAATTAAAGTAGAGTGGTCCATTCGAGGTGGTGTTGGTCACATCTTTTGGTGCCCTTGATCTAAAAAACAAAAAGGGTGAAATTTTTCATGTGAATGGGCACCGGGTCAAGCACTACTTGGGAAATTTGAGAATATCCACGTGGTGACTTTGTTGAAATTCACTTGATCATGGTAACCTGCGTCGTGTCGCGACGTTAAATTAGGCGCTTCTTGGGAGGCAACCCAAGTGTTTTTTTTCTTTCTTTATTTTTGTTTCTTCTTTTTAGATTAGATTTTCTTGAACTAAATTGTTTGTGAGATTGGTGTAGGACATGATTGATGCAGTTCAGGAACACTGATGTGTGGCTAGAATTCGTGATTTTAAGCATTATAT
>ML306987.1:6905-64605 GCA_005239505.1 Nicotiana paniculata | reverse complement strand
ATATATATATATAGAGAGAGAGAGAGAGAGAGAGAGAGTAAATTTAACTCAATTATTAGCACTAGAGGCTGTCCTTCTAAAATTCAGAATCCATAAAGTTGAAATTGTTGGAAAAATTGTATTCCCAAAATAGAAAATCAGAAAAATAGAACTGAGCAAAAATAATCCCGAGCCCACAAGTTTCTTGTATGTCCTTAAAGAATTTAATCCCCTCATTGTTGCCAAAGTATACAGATTAATTCTTCCCAATATAGAACAGAATAACTATTCTGTGATAGCGACATTACAAATCACAGAAATTCAACGAACTCAACAAACAATAACAAATCACTCTTGACAATTATATTTTCTTGAAAACAATGCAACAACGTAGAAAATATGGAAAAAATTTCAGAATTTGATATCTGAAATTTGAGGCCAAACTTCCAAATGTATAGACGATTAATAAAGGATGAGACGAAGAGGTGCAAAATATAAACAAGTAAACACGTGAGGAAATTAAGGGGAATCAACACATATAAAATATACGTAAAAAATAAAAATTGACCTATCTACCTAGTATAATTTTCCGATGAAGGGGGTGTCAATTGACTCCCCTTAGCAAAGAGTGGCTGCGCCACTAGTTGGAAAGACGTATTGCTGGGATTAGTAATGCAGGAAATATGCTTTAGTTTAAGTTTCTATAGATACATGACATATTCTGCTCCTGTATTACCTCCTGAGCCCAAATCGGAGTCGGAGCAGTTACAACAACAATCCAGTGATGTCCCACAAGTATGATATGGGGAAGATAGTGTGTACGTAAACTTTACTCCTACCTTAAAAAGATAGAAAGGCTGTTTTTGATATAGACCATCGCGACTCAAGAAGGAAAAGAAGTCAGGAGCAGTTGTCTTGCTGATTTGAAGGTGTTAGTAGAGTTCTTTTACGTTAAGTTTATTATTACTAGAATATCTTAATTTATAGTAGTAAGTTATATTTTCTGTTGCTTCCTTTTCTTCTTCATTGATTTTTCCTATTCTGTCTTGGTCCAAAATAACAGATCTACTCAATAGCAGGTCATCTTGTGGCTCCGTCAAACATTGAAATCTCTTATGATGAATTATTTATTTTTTCAATTTTAACAAAAGAAAACAAAACTTCACTTGGTTTTGTAGCCCAAAAAAATTATTATACAACAAGTGCGTTGGATAACCGTGGTACACCTAATTTAATCTGCTACGGGAGGAAGATAAATTGCTACGAGTAGATAAGGAAAAATTGTTCAGCAATTTCATCTGTTTCATATGGTAACTGAAGTAATACTTCCTTCCTATGGTAAACAAGGGAATAAATGTAGACTAAATGTAGAGTCCAAGTTGACTTCTTGTATTTTCCTTATTTACAAGTTGAATATTAAAAAAGTAAATAATAGGCTTCAGAGCTAGCTGATAGCGTAGAAATATTAAGAAACTATGCTCAAAGCAATAGCATAAAACAAGAAAATAGACAAAAGATGTAGAGAGCAAGAGAAGAGAGATTATTATTTTTTCTATGTATTCAAGTGTGTACAATGTGATGTTCAAACCCTCTATTTATAGGATGAGATAGGTAATACAAAGGAATGCCATGAACATAGTATTAACTATTGAGATCATGGGGGAAGATCATGGAGGAGGTTATGGAGGTGTGAGAGTTACAACCGTAATAGTAAGAAGTAGTGGGAGTAACTCCTTTAGGAGTTATAGACATCAACTATACAATATTATATTTCATAACTCCCCCTTGGATGTCTATAGATAATGTGCCTTGTTAAAACCTTACTAAGAAAAAAAAGCCTGTGGGAAAAAAATTTTAGTGAAGGAAAATGAGTACACATATCTGTAATAAACTTTATTTGCTGCCTCGTTAAAAACCTTACCAGGAAAACCCAATGGGACAAAACCTAGGCTAAGGAAAAAAGAGTACAACGCTTATCTACTCCCCCTCATGAAAACATCACTTTATTTCTCGAAGACGCCGCATTCCAAATCTTCTGTCTCAACTTCTCAAATGTTGACATTGGTAATGCCTTAGTGAACAGATCAACCAAATTTTCACATGAACGAATTTGTTGAACATTAATTTCACCATTTTGTTGAAGATCATGCGTGAAAAAGATCTTTGGTGAAATGTGCTTTGTTCTGTCTCCTTTGATGTATCCTCATTTCAGTTGAGCGATGCAAGCAACATTGTCTTCATATAGTATAAGTTGGATTATCTTTTTTCATAAGAAAACCACACATTTCTTGAATATGTTGAGTCATTGATCTCAACTAAACACATTCCCGACTAGCTTCATGAATGGCTATTATCTCAACATGATTACTAGATATGGCAGCTATTGTTTGTTTCATTGAACGCCATGATATAGTTGTACCTCCATATGTAAACAAATAGCCTGTTTGAGATCTGGCTTTATGTGGATCAGACAAATAACCTGCATCAGCATAGCCAACCATTTCTGACTTGAATTCATTAGAATAGAACAATCCCATATCTAGAGTTCCCCGAAGATATCTAAATATATGCTTAACACCGTTCCAATATCTTCTTGTTGGGGAGGAACGGAATCTTGCTAATAAGCTTACAACAAAAGCAATATCTGGCCGGGTGTTGTTAGCAAGATACATCAGTGCCCCAATTGCACTAAGATATGGAGTTTCATCACCAACAAGCTCTTCGTCATTTTCTTGAGGCCAGAATGAATCTTTATTTATGTCAAGCGATCTCACAACCATTGGGGTACTCAATGGATGTGCATTATCCATGTAAAATCGCTTTCACACCTTTTCAGTGTATGTTGATTTATGGACAAAAATTCCATTTGTTACATGCTCAATCTGTAGGCCAAGACAAAATTTTGTCTTACCAAGATCTTTCATTTCAAATTCTTTCTTCAAACACTCTACAGCTTTTGGAAGCTCTTTAGAAGTTCCAATGATATTCAAGTCATCAACATACACAGCTATGATGACAAATTCACATCCAGACCTCTTAATAAAGACACAGGGGCAAATAGGGTCATTTTTGTACCCATCCTTTAGCAAATACTCGCTAAGACGATTGTACCACATTCTACCTGATTGCTTCAATCCGTATAAGGATTTCTGAAGCTTTATTGAACAAGCTTGTAATGACCCGGTCGGTCCTTCCGTAGAATTTACATTATTATTGTTGTTATTGCCTTGTCATGGGTTGGTTATGCTATTTATGATGTGTTAGAGTCGGTTGGCTCGGGTTCAGAATGGATGTAGTGAGAATTGAGACATTTAGTCTTTAAAAATATCCTTATAGTTGAAAAAGTCAACTGAGAGTTGACTTATCGGTAAACAGACTCGGAATGTGGATTTTATGGCTCGAATAGCTTCGTTAGGTGATTTGGGACTTAGGAGTGTGTCCGAAATAATTTTGTGATGTCCGGTGTAGATTAAGGCTTGAATTGGCGAAAGTTAGTTTTTGGCGATTTCCGGTTGGCAGTGGAAAATAGACTATCGAGGTCGGAATGGAATTCTGGAAGTTGGAACAGGTTCGTAATGTCATTTTGGATATGTCTGCAAAATTTCAGGTTAATCGGAGTGGGTTTGGATGGTTTCGGCATCATTGGTGGATTTTAGAAATTTCAAAGTTCTTAGGCTTGAATCCAATGTAAATTTGGTGTTTTGATGTTAGTTTTGGTGTTTTGAGAGTGCAACTAAGTTTGGATGATGTTACGGGATGTGTTGGTAACTTTGGTTGGGGTCCCGAGGGGCTCGGGAGTGATTTCGGGTGGTTAACGGGCATTTTTGGACTTAGAGCAATTGCTGGTTTTCTGGTTTTTTTTTTGTGCACCAAGGATCTGTGAATCGCGATCGCGTGGAAAGGGATGCAATCACGTAGAATACTTTGAGGGCCAGGAAAATTTTGTACATCGCGATCGCGTGAATCGAGTTGCGATCGCGTAGGTTTGGAAGAAGGTGAAGTGCGATCGCGTGAGATAGGTCGCGATCGCGTAGAGGAAAACCAGGCGCGTGGGGGTGAGGTCAATTGGTCTTCGCGATCGCGTGCATTGCGTTGCGATCGCGTGAGGTTGGACTGCTGCGAACCGCGATCGCGTGGATAAGTTTGCGATCGCGGAGAGTAAAATCACTGGGCATATTTAAATAACCTTTCCACGACCTAAACCCTATTTTACACCATTGTTGTACGGAAAAGAGCTCTTGGGGGCGATTTTTAAGATGGAAATTCTTGTTCTTCATAGAGGTAAGTGTTCTAATTACTAAAAATCGATCATGGATGATTATAGGGCATAAAACCAGTGTAAATTCATGAAAAACAGTAGAAAAATGGGATTTTGGGGCTTGAGAATAAGAGACCTTTAGGGATCGATTTGAGGGGTCAAACGAACTCCGATTTTTGTGTTCTTTATATGTACGGAATCGTGGGAGGATGAAGAAAACTTTTCTGTAAAAATTTCTGAGTTTCGGGATGCAAGCCCGGGGGTCGGGTTTTGACTAAATTCGAGTTTTTGAGATAAATTGATATTTTTCGATTGGGATTCACACCTTAAGCATAATTTGATGATAAAAACCTGAACTTGGTAGATTTGGAGAACTCAGAGGCCGAATTTAGAGGCAAAGGCGCTGCGGAATAGTTTTTAGCCGGTTTTGAGGTAAGTAACGTTTCCAAACTTGGTTCTGAGGGTTCGAACCCCCGAGCTAAATGATTTATGACTATTGTTGAGGTGACGCACATGCCAAGTGACAGGCGTGCAGGCGTGCACCGGGTATTTGTGGCCTGGTTTATCCCATGGCACCGCTTAGTGATTATTCCGTGATGATATTTGTGCATCTATTAACGTGGTAATTGTGAACTTGTTAGAAAATCATGTTAAGTATAAATAGGCTTCACGCCAAAAATGCTGAGACTCGAGTGGTCGTATATTGATGTCTCATGTTGTGATTATTTGATGTCATATACTCAGTCTTGTTATAGCATATCATTTCAATATCTCAGTCTCAGTGTTGTTAATTACATGCATATTTATCATTGTTTCGGGTTGATGGAGGCATTTGTTATCCATGTGATTGAGACTGAAGAGTAATGACTGAGTGAGGCCAAGAGCCTGTTATTGAGACAGTTATGAGAATGGACTGCACCCTGCAATGATATTTAAATCATGCCTTCGTTGGCTTGATATGGAGCTTGGGCCACTAGGGCCCCTCCGGAGTCTTTACATCCCCAGTGGGCGCAGAGATATTGAGGAATGGATCTTCCCTGGGCATGGATCTTGTCTGAAGAGATATTGAGGGATGGATCTTCCCTGGGCATGGATCTTTTCCGAAGTGATGAGGGATGGATCTTCCCTGGGCATGGATCTTGTCCGAAGCTTTGTTTGTGAGAGGGATGGATCTTCCCTGGTTATGGAAATTGTCCGAGTGTTATATTCCGGAGATGGATCTTCTTCGTGGGGGCTGGATTGGCCTTTTTCCTCAGTACATAGTGACTACGGTCACCGGTGTTTATGTATATTCCGGGACGGAACTTCCCTGGGCCCGAGAGCCATATATAGTACTGAGTGGACTACTGTGGGAGAGCTGTGAGCACTATGTGCATATCCATACTGGTTTCATAGCATATATTTTATGATGGCATGTAGAGTATTCTGGCATACTTGGCATATTTTCTCATCCTGATAAACTGTTAGTATGTCTAAATTCTATTTATTATATTTATTGTAACGAAATTGAGGTTTTGTTTGTCACTACCTCTCAGCCCATAGTTTGGGTTCGTTACTTCTGAGTTGGTGTACTCACGTTACCCCCTGCACCTTGTGTGCAGATCCAGGTACATCAGGACCCGGTAGCAGATTTTGAGCAACGGTCAGAGTTTCTAGTGGAGTTGTCGAGGTAGCAGCTGGCGATCGCGACCTCGCCTTCTCTTTCTTTATTCCACCTATTGCATTTATGTTGAGACAATGTTGTCCATTTCTCCTTTTCTTTGCTTATGTTTTAGTAGCTCATGACTGGGTGACACCAGATCCGGGGATTTGAGGTTTAAATTTAGTTTTCAAATATTGTTTAAGTTTCAGATTCTTAGTTTTATTAATAAATTTGTTTAAAAATCACATTTTTACTGGAAATGGAATTTAGCTTAGTTAAAAAGGGAGGCTTGCCTGGTTCCACGACAGGCGCCATCACGACTCCGGAATTGGTTCGTGACAAGATGGTATTAGAGCGCTAGGTTAAATAGGTCTCACCAGTCATGAGCAGGTTTAGTAGAGTCTTGCAGATCGGTACGGAGACGTCTGTACTTATCTTCGAGAGGCTGCAGAATCTTTAGGAAAACAAAATCTCACATTTTTGAACTCTTGTCGTGCGAATCCGTTGATTCAACTTGAAGCGTAATGAACTCCTTTCATGTATTCAAACGCGCACGTGAGTACTCGGTATCAGCTGTGCACCGATGGCTTGTGACTTCCATGAATGGGATGTGACTTTAGCATGTTTGGGGCCAGTCTGGAGGACTTGAGTTCGGATTTTTGTCTGTGGCTTGAGTTCCGAGATTTCGTTTGTGTGAGCACATGTAATTGGGGACTTATATGTCCGTTGGTGTCCTTATTGACGAGACCTAGTGACTAGATGACTATGTGGTGAGTGTGATGTGAGGGTGAGATGTGGTTATATTGCTTGATTGTGACAAGATGGAAAGGGATTGGTTGGAGATGATTTGGGATGCTTAATGGTTTGAGTTATGTATGAGCTTATGAAGGATTTAGTTGAATCCCACTGGGGTATTGTGGCAGTGATAGCGTATGAACATTTAGAGTTATTGCTTGTTTTGATCTATGGCTTTGATCCAAGTGGGGGAGTCTACTAATGATTAGTTGGTTGCCCGATTAGGTGCTGTATTATTTTTAGTTTGGGGATATTTGGGAGAGTATTCAGCGGCTTATAATCTTTAGGCTGTATGGTTTTATGCTTGGGTCTCGTGTGGTGAATCTAGGTTGAGAATTGCAGTATTATGACAAGGAGAATTTTCAATTCAAGGAAGAGTCAGAAGGAACTTGGATAAATAGGACCGCTTTATAGTGGGTCGGATCGGCATGGTAAGGGATACGGTTAGTTCTTTGGGGGATTATAAGGTAATGAGTTTTCTACACGTGTTCCCTAGCAATGCTCTTGGGTGGTGGTGTATGCGGTACGTTGTGTAGAGTCGAGATTTGCATGTGTGAATTCACGGTTCAGTTTTGGAAGGAAGGTCAAAATTCTTAGGCGGTATTGGCAGTTTCAAATGACTAAGTAAATGATATCTACGGATGGCTTAAAGTATTTCATGTGGACTAGTGTTTCGATGGGATCACTTAGTGTAGTGGAGTTATGTAGGGGTATGACCTTTGGTATTGGATTCATGTGTTTTGATTTTTACGATGTGTGCCAGGCTTTTAGCATGGTGTTGTGAGGCTAATTGTTAATGGTAGGATAGTCCTCTCGTGTGAGTCTTTTATATAATTTGATTACATTGGGATATTGTTGTTGAGTACACGAGTTGCACAGGTTATGGCTTCGAATTGTATTGATGTGTCATGTCAGACGAGGTCATTGGACCTAGAATGAATATTGTTAGAATTGTCTACAGCATAGTTGGAAGGATAAATATCGGGAGTCGGCTTAAAATATTTTGCTATAATTCCTGTTTGGGAAGGGGGAGCTTCATGTCTGACTGATCGGACAAATGGTTGTTGGTTTCTACGTGTTTCTTTCATCATCGACAGTATATGGAAGTGTTAGAGAGATGCATTTTTTTTATAAGAGGGTATGTATGGTATTAAGTTGTTTGAGAAGCTATGGTGATTAGGAGCTATCGCTATGGGTTCTTGAGTCATGCGATATATTATTTGATTTCATATTGGGTTACGGATATGGCTTAATACAGCGTGGTCAGACTATTTCAGCTTATAGTCGTGGAAATTTGATCTTGCAAATTGATTCAGAAGTGAAAATGTAGTTCTAAGGTTTAGGGGTCAAGATTGGACTTCAAAATTTCAACTATGTTGTGCTATTAGACCTATATGGGTCAGGTTGACGTGAAATCATCCCCGAATATGTGCATGGTAGGTTACACGACAATTTTGTTGGTTTTTGGAACAACTCTGGGCACGTTCGAGGACGAACGTATGTTTAAGTGGGGGAGAATGTAACGACTCGGTCGGTCGTTCCGTAGAATTTACATTATTATTGTTGCTATTGCCTTGTCATGGGTTGGTTATGCTGCTTATGATGTGTTAGAGTCGGTTGGCTCGGGTTCAGAATGGATGTAGTGAGAATTGAGACATTTAGTCTTTAAAAATAGCCTTATAGTTGGAAAAGTCAATTGAGAGTTGACTTATCGGTAAACGGCCTCGGAATGTGGATTTTATGGCTCGAATAGCTTCTTTAGGTGATTTGGGACTTAAGAGTGTGTCCGAAATAATTTTGTGATGTCCGGTGTAGAGTTAGGCTTGAATTGGCGAAAGTTAGTTTTTGGCGATTTCTGGTTGGCAGTGGAAAATAGACTATCGAGGTCGGAATGGAGTTCCATAAGTTGGAACAGGTTCGTAATGTCATTTTGGATATGTCTTCAAAATTACAGGTTAATCGGAGTGGGTTTGGATGGTTTCGGCATCATTGGTGGATTTTAGAAATTTCAAAGTTCTTAGGCTTGAATCTGATGTAAGTTTGGTATTTTGATGTTAGTTTTGGTGTTTTGAGAGTGCAACTAAGTTTGGATGATGTTATGGGATGTGTTGGTAACTTTGGTTGGGGTCCCGAGGGGCTCGGGAGTGATTTCGGGTGGTTAACGGGCATTTTTGGACTTAGAGCAATTGTTGGTTTTCTGGTTTTTTTTGTGCAGCAGGGATCTGTGAATCGCAATCGCGTGGAAAGGGATGCGATCGGCTAGAACACTTTGAGGGCCAGGAAAATTTGTACATCGCGATCGCGTGAATCGAGTTGCGATCGCGTAGGTTTGGAAGAAGGTGAAGTGCGATCGCGTGAGATAGGTCGCGATCGCGTAGAGGAAAACCAGGCGCGTGGGGGTGAGGTCAATTGGTCTTCGCGTCGCGTGCATTGGGTTGCGATCGCGTGATGTTGGACTGCTGCGAACCGCGATCACGTGGATAAGTTTACGATCGCGGAGAGTAAAATCACTGGGCATATTTAAATAACCTTTTCGCGACCTAAACCCTATTTTACACCATTGTTGTATGGAAAAGAGCTCTTGGGGGCGATTTTTAAGATGGAAATTCTTTTTTTTCATAGAGGTAAGTGTTCTAATTACTAAAACTCGATCATGGATGATTAAAGGGCATAAAACCAGTGTAAATTCATGAAAAACAGTAGAAAAATGGGATTTTGGGGCTTGAGAATAAGAGACCTTTAGGGGTCGATTTGAGGGGTCAAACGAACTCTGGTTTTGGTGTTCTTTATATGTACGGAATCGTGGGAGGATGAAGAACACTTTTCTGTAAAAATTTCTGAGTTTCAGGATGCGAGCCCGGGGGTCGGGTTTTGACTAAATTCGAGTTTTTGAGCTAAATTGATATTTTTCGATTGGGATTCACACCTTAAGCATAATTTGATGATAAAAACCTGAACTTGGTAGATTTGGAGCACTCAGAGGCCGAATTTATAGGCAAAGGCGCTACGGAATAGTTTTTAGCCGGTTTTGAGGTAAGTAACGTTTCCAAACTTGGTTCTGAGGGTTCGAAACCCCGAGCTAAATGATTTATGACTATTGTTGAGGTGACGCACATGCCAAGTGACGGGCGTGCGGGCGTGCACCGGGTATTTGTGGCCTAGCTTATCCCATGGCACCGCTTAGTGATTATTCCATGATGATATTTGTGCATCTATTAACGTGGTAATTGTGAACTTGTTAGAAAATCATGTCAAGTATAAATGCTAGGCCACGCCGGAAATGTTGAGACCCGAGTGGTCGTATATTGCTGTCTCATGTTGTGATTATTTGATGTCATATACTCAGTCCTGTTATAGCATATCATTTCATATCTCAATCTCAGTGTTGTTAATTACATGCATATTTATCATTGTTTCGGGATGATGGAGGCATTTGTGATACATGTGAGTGAGACTGAAAAGTAATGACTGAGTGAGGCCGAGAGCCTGTTATTGAGACAGTTATGAGAATGGACTGCACACTGCAGTGATATTTAAATCATGCCTTCGTTCGCTTGATATGGCGCTTGGGCCACTAGGGCCCCTCCGGAGTCTTTACACCCCCAGTGAGCGCAGAGATATTGAGGGATGGATCTTCCCTGGGCATGGATCTTGTCCAAAGAGATATTGAGGGATGGATCTTCCCTGGGCATGGATCTTTTCCGAAGTGATGAGGGATAGATCTTCCCTGGGCATGGATCTTGTCCGAAGCTTTGTTTGTGAGAGGGATGGATCTTCCCTGGTTATGGAAATTGTCCGAGTGTTATATTCCGGAGATGGATCTTCTCCGTGGGGACTGGATTGGCCTTTTTCCTCAGTACATAGTGACTACGGTCACCGGTGTTTATGCATATTCCGGGACGGAACTTCCCTGGGCCTAAGAGCCATATATAGTACTGAGTGGACTACTGTGGGAGAGCTGTGAGCACTATGTGCACATCCATGCTGGTTTCATAGCATATATTTTATGATGGCATGTAGAGTATTCTGGCATACTTGGCATATTTTCTCATCCTGATAAACTGTTAGCATGTCTAAATTCTGTTTATTATATTTATTGGAACGAAATTGAGGTTTTCTCTGTCACTACCTCTCAGCCCATAGTTTGGGTTCGTTACTTCTGAGTTGGTGTACTCACGTTACCCCCTGCACCTTGTGTGCAGATCCAGGTACATCGGGACTCGGTAGCAGATTTTGAGCAACGGTCAGAGTTTCTAGTGGAGTTGTCGAGGTAGCAGCTGGCTATTGCGACCTCACCTTCTCTTTCTTTATTCCACCTATTGCATTTATGTTGAGACAATGTAGTCCATTTCTCCTTTTCTTTGCTCATGTTTTAGTAGCTTATGACTGAGTGACACCAGATCCGGGGATTTGAGGTTTAAATTTAGTTTTCAAATATTGTTTAAGTTTCAGATTCTTAGTTTTATTAATAAATTTGTTTAAAAATCACATTTTTACTGGAAGTGGAATTTAGCTTAGTTAAAAAGGGAGGCTTGCCTGGTTCCACGACAAACGCCATCACGACTCCGGAATTGGGTCGT
The DNA here is from genome assembly GCA_005239505.1 of Nicotiana paniculata. Classification (NCBI taxonomy): domain Eukaryota; kingdom Viridiplantae; phylum Streptophyta; class Magnoliopsida; order Solanales; family Solanaceae; genus Nicotiana; species Nicotiana paniculata. The sequence goes on along the minus strand of ML306987.1, from coordinate 53,351 downwards.
GACAAAGCTTCCCTTGAACTTTTATGTGCTTCAGGAACTTTAAACCCTTCAGGGATTTTCATACAAATTTCATTGTCCAGGGAGCCATATAAGTAGGTTGTGACCACATCCATCAACCCCATATCAAGCTTTTCATGGACTGCAAGATTTATTAGATACCTGAAGGTAATTGCATCTATTACATGAGAATATGTCTCCATATAATCAATGTCAGGACTTTGCGAAAACCCTTGTGCAACAAGTCGTGCTTTATATCTTACGACTTCACCTTTCTCATTTCGTTTTCGCACAAAAACCCATTTGTACCCCACTGGCTTGACACCTTTAGGCGTTCGGACAATTGGTCCAAAAACTTCACGTTTTTCGAGTGAAGCCAATTTCGCTTGAATTACATTTTTTTATTTGATTGACCAATCATTTATCTGTCCAAATTCCATGACAGATTTGAGCTCAAGATCCTCGTCAATATTAATAATATTGAACGCTATATTATATCAACAGTATTATCGATGATCATTTTACATCGATTCTATCATCACACAATAAAGACGTAACTTATCGAGATCTCATTATTTTCAAGTACCTGAGCCTCTTCCATGAGGTCTTATAAAGTTTTATGTCATGGTGCTCTTACATAGCACTTGCCTCCTTAGTATGACCATCTTTATCATTTGCTCCACTCCTTCTTCAAGGAGTTTTATCTTTGGAACCGATTAGTCTATTACGCTTCATGCGTTCCATAGACTATGTCCGTCATGGACTTTATTCTATTTGTAGCATTAGCAGCTGAAATATAACATTTTGCTTTAGGTCAGCAAATACGGCTGGCAATATTTTGCAAATGAATTATCACTTNAAGTTATCATAACTTGTTGGCTAGATGCATACAAGTGCTCTTGTATATTAAATAATACACATCATACCAAATTTCTATTTGGAATCTTTGTTCTCATAACCAATGGTTTAGCTTAATTGGAGGCATACAATTTCTGCTAAACCAACTTGTATTTAAACCAGCATTACCAAGATAATTATCATATTTATATTCTGGAACTGTGCTCTACTAATTTGAGCAATCAACCTTGCAAAATCCAAATTGCAAGTTGATAATAAATGCACATGTGACCATACAATAGATGCATCTATTAAAATCATATAATAGTAAACGGTCCACGTGGCAGGTGACTGGGCCCATATATATCACCTTCTATTCGTTCCAGAAATTAAGGGATTCAATCCCAACCTTAACTGGTATATCATGAGAATAAGCAGCACAAGAGAATTCTTGAAGAACCTTCTATTTCTTCAATATATGCCATTGTGAATTCTCAATTAATTTTCGCATCATAATTGAACCGTGATGGCTAACCGGTCATGCCAACTAATATTTATTTCAGTAAACCCCTTGCTTACTTGTGGCATATAATTCCATCATCATACTTATACATGTGTAGTACAAATAGAAGAAAAAATGGGTAATCTTTTATATTTACCCGGTATGATTATAGTAATATGAAGATATTCAATCTTCCTTTCATTTATAGTCTCAAAGGCCAACCACTTTGGCTAATATGTTTGAAACTCAAAAAGTTTCTTTTAAGACTTACTATAATTTCATGAACAATTTTATTTATCCGGGTAGTAACAAATCACTCTTCTGGAGCTCTTAACTTATTTTGTACTACAATATCTTTTGTCACACCATCCATATGGTGAATATCTCTTTCACGGAGAAAATCATATCATAATAATTGTCATGGTCGAAATCATCATAAGTAAAACCATTTCTTGCTTTACGTTTGCCGTTAATAACTTTTTATAAGGCATGGAATAATATTTTTTGGCGTACCACATGCACGCGACCAATGACATATTTATGTAACCACCTTATAATATTCATTATCTTTATTTTTCTCAAACCTCCCTTAGAGGTGAGTTGTGGTAGTTATAAAAACTATTTATAAGCACATTCTTATGCCTATTTTTATATCACATTTATATTTTCACATTCATTTTCAAGAATGAGTTTGCATTTGCAATGCTTGTCACAAGTCGCATTCCTTCAAAAAAATAGACTATAATCATCTGAGTGTGCCTCATATTTCCAGACCATACTGATACACAATTCCTTCACCTTTGAAGAATTATTTTGAGAACCCTTATTGTTCTCCTTTTTACATTTACCATAGTGATGACTATATTATTTTGGTCTTTGGCACACACACGTTCATCGGTCAACCACTTGTCTTCAGTTAGACTTATTATGCACCGCTAGCTACACATTCACTTCAAGAATGGAGCAGATCAAGTGGGACAAACTTCATACTTTTTCATGAAAAATACTTTATTTTCATTATTCATCATTATATAATCAATATGGTGCATTGGGACTCAAACCCAATGCCTTACCCATATAAAGGCATGTTATGTCATAATGAGTTGGGACTTGAACCAACTCTTATCATTATGGTACACCACAAATCAAACCAAATGCCTTATTATCATACAATGGCATAATAAGCCAAGTGGACTCGCCATTGAGCCTATCATGATATACTACTTTCTATAATCAGTATTTTTTTTCCGAACTTTAATGAAAGTTCACATTGATCTTTTTCACGAACAACTACATGATCAAATATAAAGGGAATAAAACTATCTTAGCAATACAAAATTTATTTTGACCACAACATAAATTTAAATTCTTATTATTTTTATAAGATTAGAAACCTTCTCAATAGTTAACAGTTCCATAATCTTGGCTTGCAAACTGTCGGAGCGGTACATATGGGAGATGATGTCAAAGCATCGGAATATGCTCTTGTTTGCAACTCGAAAGCATAGGTACTCCATATATATACATCTGCACAAATAAAACTAAATTGCTAAGTAACACAAATTAGACCAAGTCTTAAATACTAAAGTAAGTTAATTGTAAAATTCATGAAAATTGAAAAATGATACTCCCTGTATAATAGAAGCAAAAACATTGATATGGCTACGAGATGCCTAGATTTTCATAGGCTCAACCAAATTGATTCAAGGTTGTTACTCTCATGGAAGGCTTTCATCTCTTATAGAAAATATAAGAAGAATATAGCAATTCGTGTTGATAACGTATTAAGAAACTAAGTTCAAAATAATAACATAAAATAAGAAAATAGACAAAAGATGTAGAGAGCAAGAGAAGAGAGATTATTATGTCTTCTATGTATTCATGTGTGTCCAATGTGATGCCCAAACCCTCTATTTATAGGATGATATAGGTAATAGAAAGGGATGCCACGAACATGGTATTAACTATTGAGATCATGGGGGAAGATCATGGAGGAGGTTATGGAGGTGTGGGAGTTACAACCATAATAGTAAGAAGTAGTGGGTATAATGGAGAAGAGTAGTGGGAGTAACTCCTTTAGGAGTTATAGACATCCACTATACAATATTATATTTCATAACAAGAAAAAAGTTTTCGTAGACGGTTAATATTAGTTAAACTCATTGACTAAATATATGCGAATATGATCTTTAATATTCGTCAATTTGTTTCGCGGATCTAAGGAATTATCAACTGCTTGCCGTTTGCAATAAATATTTGTTCACAAACTAATAATAGAAGTTTATAAATTTACTACTAAAAATCGGGGCAAAACCGTTCAAAAAATCGACCAAAGTTGGTCGGTAAAGGCCAATAACCGTCCAAAACGCGACCATTTACGTGTGGACGGTATTTTGAAGGTCAGAAGGGCATACCAATCAAAGTTGGTCGGAAATTCCCGACCAAAACTGGTCGGTATGCTTTAAACAACCATCTGACAATGTAATTGGTTTACCGATCAAAATTGGTCAGAATATTATTTTATTAATTTAATTTTACCGACCAAAGTTGGTCGGTGTATTAAGTTTATTAATTTTTTATACCGATCAACTTTGGTCGGTACAGGAAAATATATTTTTGTATAGATTATTAAAATTTTAAGAAACCAACCAACTTTAGTCGGTAATGTAAAATATATTCTTTTTACATAATTAAAATTTAATAACTCCGACCAACGATGGTCGATAAACTGAACAGTGCAGGCAGAAAACCAACCAAAGTTGGTCGGTAATGTTAAATTCTGGGAATTCACTGTACATTAACCAACCATCATTGGTCGGTAATGTGCAATTTAACATTTTTTATTATTATTTAGCGACCAAAGTTGGTCGATTTTCTGGGTTTAATTTTGGCATAAGTTGCCTGTTTTGGTAGCTACACCATCTACCAAATAAAAACAGCATACCAATCACATCTAATAATCACCAATTCACCTCATTAAACCCCTAATTCACCACAAATCCAACCAAATATCCAACAACGACAACTAAACATAAAATAAATACTTTAAAACTAACAAATTAAAGTTCAATTGAACATCACAATCCAAAACCAAGCAAAAACTAATTACAACAAGTTAAAAATTATTCAATCTAATTTCAAAACTAGTTCTATTAGTATAGTTCAAATTATATCAAAGTATTGGTCAAGGGGTATTCTACAACATCATCATCACCGTCTGATGAACTTTCATCTACAAGACGGTATAGAGAACGGTCTTGTGGAGGACAGGAAGAACGATCACGGGGAGGACGGGAGGAACAATCACGAGGAGGACGGGAGGAATGATCACATGGAGGTTGAGCCTCTAGCGATGACTCACGATACCGGGGCAACGGAAAAGCTCCAGTAGATAGGAGAGTTCTGATCTGAGCTTGCATACCAAGGAATTGAGCATCTCCAAGCCTTTATATTTCCTTGGCCGTTTCTAGCTCGGATGTAAGCTTTTTCACTGTCTTCCGCATAGCCGAGAGGCTCTCCCTATTAAGTTCCTCGCCTTGCGAGGAATTCCCTATTCCTTGAATTCCACACCTATAGCGATGGAATTTTTTTGTAGGAAGCCCGTATACCTTCATCCATTTTGGACCGCCAGCAACCTCCAACCATATTCGTTCGAAGGTTGGCTTGGCTCGCCCGATTCACCAGATGGCTGACTACGAATGAATTCCTCCACGTTACTTTAGTAGCAACCCTACATTATTTTAAATTAAATTAATATTAAAAAATTCTTATAAAGTAAATTATAACACTTGAAGAATATTGAAAGCTTACATATGCAGTCTCTGCCCGGTCCTTGACCCACCTATCTCTATCCCCCTGTTTCTTCTTCTTTACAATATGCGTCTCCTTGAATATCTCATCGTGGCTCATTGGATGCCCATACTTCTTTTCCTGAAAACAAATTAATTTAGTTAATGAATAGAATTGATATACTTAGAAAATTAAAATAATTCAAGAAATTACCAATCTTCTTTTTATTGTCCCTAGGCTGATAGTACCCCCACTGTGAGGGGAGCCTCCCTTCTTGGATGAACGATCTTTCTTTATTTTGTTGCTCCTCTCTAAGAAATTCGTGGCAAGCCATTGCCTTAACAAATCATTCCATAAATGCTCAAGATACCAGACAGGACTCTTGTTCTTCTTTCAAGAGTCCGAAAAATGATCTACCAATCTCTTGCGAGCTTTATGATGAAAATTTGCAGCCACTTCCGCGCTACAGCGGTCTTTCCATACACACTTGCTCTGCATTTCAAAAGTTAAATATTAGACGGAAACATCATAAATACAAATTATTAAACTGCTTAAAAGAACATTTATATCTTAAACTGATTAAAAATTTGCTCCTTCAGCGAGAATGAGAAATCATTCCAAGTCACATAAGGGCCATCATAAAACTTTTTGATGGCATTGACGATTATCTTCGTAGTTTGCTTACCCGGCTTGAACCTACAATTTAACAACAAAAACAAATGAATATATTAGTAAAATATTACAAAACAATAGACGCAAAAATAACAATAACTCTTACCAGTCACCCTCAGGGACTATGATGATCCTGACATAGCGATCATAATGCACTACCTCTGGATCATCATCCCCAGCATGTGTAGATGGTGTAGGGAGATCAGAGCTACTGTCTCGCAGGAGAAGGCATAAAATAGACGGAGTCGATGATGAAGATGGTTGTGATCCCTGTGACTGTGACATAGTTGGATGCAACCCATGTGGCTGTAGTACTGATGGTTGTGACCCGAGTGGATTTGATATGGATGGAGAAATCCATATAGTTGGACTATATGTCGGACGTATAGTCCTATGGCCCTGTGATGAAAGACCTGGTGTCTGGATGAAGGTGTAGGCCTCGTGATGTTGTGGCAGCTCAGTATAACCGTGTTTTGGAGGATAATACATATGCATCTCTGAAAAGGGTGGAAAAGAGGGAGTATTATTATCTACCCTCCTTTTTCCCTTCCTAGCCTTTTATCGACCCCAAGAACCAGTAGGGTCATTGTTACCTTGACCCTTTCCTGTCATCTGCATAATATAATACATATTTAGATTGAAACATATAAGAAACTAGTTATAAAACGAGAGTGCTTCAAAAAATCAAAATTTTAATCCTCGTCGACATATTTTTCCTCGTCCGAGAATTCCTCGTCCTTACTTGTTTGATATTCATTAGTTGATTCTTCGTCCTCATTTTTTATAATTGTTATGTCATTTATATCAACATCTTCCAATATGCGTTCAGGATGTTCCAAATCATTTTCTAACTGATCTTCCACTATTTGGTGAACACTGGAGATATATGCAACATCTAACACATTCTCGATTTCCACCCTATCTACAGGCTTAATTTTTAATACAACCCATCAATCGGACTTATTCCGCGGCAATGGATAAGTAGAATAATACACTTGCCTAACGTTATGTACAATTATGAAAGGATCATAGCGATCATACTCCCTCGTATGATTAACCTCAATTATGTTGTACTGGTGGTGTACTCTTGTATCTCTTGTTGGATTTGGGTCAAACCACTTGCATCTAAAGAGTATCAATTTCTTATATGGCCAACCTGTTATTCTAGTTGTAATATTTCTTTGACCACGCCATAATAATAAATATCTCCAACTTGGTTGCCATCACCACCTTGATCCCACACCCCGTTGTTGTTGCTATTTTTATTTTTAAAGCAATCCTCTGTATGAAACTTATAACCATTCACTACGTACTTAGACATTGTTGTGCCTGAAGCCCAGGTCCCCAATATATATCTTTCAAAAAAAACTTCTCTTTCTAACATCCTTAGAACATCAGCCTGGTTGATTGAATATGGACATTGGTGGATATAATAGATCATTCACACATTCGACAGTGTGCCTATTGGGACTATTCCTGGAACATGGCACGTTACTCTCAAAATAATAAGAACAAAAATGTGCAGTTTCCTTCGCAAGATAGGCATCGCATATAGATCCTTCAATCCTATGTCTATGTTTAACAAATTGTTTTCATTTGCCAATTGTCCTACATAATATCATCTTATCCAAAAACATTCAAAAAAAAAAATAGACTATTACATCAAACTTATAATATTACCTCTCAAAATGATACATCCATCTGCATTGAACATGCCCTCCAAGTCGTGCATCGTGTACAAGGTGGATTGGAAGGTGTTTCATCACATTAAAGAAACCACATGGAAATATTTTTTCCATCTTACTAGAAGTTACACGAATGTTTTGATCCATCCGAAGTAGGTTTTCTTCCCTTAATGCGGTAGAACACAAGTATTTGAAAAACAAACTAATCTCTGTGATGGGTTTCCATATTCTTTCAGGCAAACCACAAAATGCAATAGGCACTAAGGTCTCCATGAAAAAAATGACAGTCATAACTTTTCAAATGGCTCAACTTCCCTACCTCTATGTCTGCTTTTTTCCCTAGATTCGACGCATAACACTCAGGCATCTTCAATTTCGTAACCCAATCACAAATTTGTCGTCTTTCCTCAAAAGTGAATGAGTAACTTGCTTTGGGCTTGAATACCTTACCATTGTTTTTTTTGCCTGCAAGTATAATTCAGGTAGCCTACAATATTCTTGTAAGTCCATTCTAGCCTTCGGGTTATCTTTTGTCTTACATTTAACATCCATCACTTTGTTAAATAAATTGTCAAAAATAATTCTTCTCAATATGCATAACATCAAGGTTGTGCAGAGAACATTATCCTTCCAATAAGGCAACTCCCAAAATATACTTTGTTTCGTCCAATTATGAGTAACAACATATCCGGGGAATCTATAAGGTAAAGCCTTAGTAACTTTACTGAAGTTCTGGACCCTCTACCAAATTTCCTCAGCTGAAAGTCGGAGGTACCGAATTATATTCCACTTTATTCTTTTTGAATGCATTTTTCATCCTTCTAAACTCATGATCATCAGGCAAGAAGTGACAGCGACAATCAAACCATGATTGCTTTTGGTCATGTTTCAAATTGAACGCTTTACCATTTTCCATGCTGTAAGGACAAGCTAGCTTCCCAGCAGTCATCCACCCAGACAACATTCCATACGCAGGAAAATTGTTAATAGTCCAACTGTCCCGATTCCCAGGTCGTTTACTCAAAATATTGACCGAAGTCAAACTTAGCCTTTTAAGGCCAACTTAAGGAACCAAGTGTTCTGATTTCAACCCGAACCCTTCCAACTCTCGAACTAAGTATCCCCGCAAGTCATAAAACAATAAGAGAACATACGAGGAGTCTTATTTAGAAGGAACATGGTTCGAAAAAACAAAATGACCGGTTGTTGGTCGTTATATTCTCCACCTCTTAAACGAACGTTCAACCTCGAATGGGTCTAGAATCATACCTGGAGTGCTGAATAAGTGTGGGTCTCTACTCTGGATGTCCTCCTTGGACTCCCAGGTTGCCTCCTCGACTGGTTGGCTTCCCACTGGACCTTTACTGCGGAAATCCTTTTGGATCATAACTGGCAATCCTGCCTATCAACAATGGCAACTGGCTACTCTTTATAACCCAAACTCTTATCTAACTGAATTGTGCTGAAGTCTAACAAATGTGACAAGTCGGTATGGTACCTCTGGAGCATAGACTGGGAGGCAAATCAAGCTCATAGGCAACCTCTCCAACTCGTCTCAACACCTCAAATGGTCTATAAACCTTGGGCTCAACTTGCCCTTCTTCCCAAATCTCATGATCCCTGAGACTTTCAAGAGAACCTTCTCGCCTACCATAAATGATAAGTCACGCACCTTTTGGTTCGCGTAACTCTTCTGTCATGACTGTGCTGTGCGAAGTCATTCCTGAATCAAATTTACCTTTTCCAAGGGGCCCTTCACCAAATCAGTACCATATAACTTAGCCTCGCCGGGCTCAAATCACTCGATGGGGGAACGACATTGCTGACCATATAAAGCCTCAAATGGAGCCATCTCGATGCTGGACTGGTAACTGTTGTTGTAAGCAAAGTCGGCCAAAAGAAAGAACTGATTCCACTGTCCCCCAAAGTCAATCACACATGCTATGATGATGTCCTCCAAGATCTGGAATGTACGCTCTGACTGCCTGTCGGTCTGTGGATGAAATGCGGTGTTGAGCTCTACACGGGTCCCCAACTCGCTCTGTACTGCTCTCCAGAAATGCGAAGTTAACTGAGGACCTCTGTCTGATATGATAGAAACAGGCACACCATGTAGCCAAACTATCTCCTGGATATAAATATGGGCCGATCTCTTTGAAGTATACGTAGTCATCACAGGAATGAAATGTGCCAACTTGGTCAATCTGTCTACAATGACCCAAACTGCATCAAACTTCAGCAAAGTCCATGGCAACCCAACTAATAGTAATGCGCTCCCACTTCCACTCAGGTATAGTCATCTGTTGGAGTAGGCCTCCTGGCCTCTGGTGCTCACACTTAACATGCTGGCAATTTAGGCATCTAGCTACATACTCAACTATGTCTTTCTTCATCCGCCGCCACTAATAATGCTGTCTCAGGTCACAATACATCTTCGTAGCGCCTAGGTGAATGGAATATCGAGAACTGTGCGCCCCTCTAGGATCCTCTCCCTCAAGCCATCGACATTAGGAACACATATATGACCCTGGTGTCGCGGAACACCATCCTCGCCAATAGAAACCTCCTTGGTACCACCCTGTAGTACCGTCTCCTTGAGAACCAACAGGTTGCAGATCATCAAATTGTAGAGCCTTGATTTGCTCCAATAGTGAAGACTAGGCAACGACGCATGCAATAACTCGATTGGGCTCTGAAATATCCAACATCACAAGTCTGTTAGCCAAGGACTGAATGTCCGAAGCTAGTGGCCTATTCTTGGCTGAAATGAATGCCAAGCTACCCATACTCTCTGCCTTCCTGCTTGAGGCATTCGCGACTACATTCGCCTTACCCGGATGATAAAGAATAGTGATGTCATAATCCTTAAGTAACTCAAGCTATCTAGGCTGCCTAAAATTGAGATCCCTTTGCTTAAACAAATGCTGCAAGCTGCGATGATCAGTGTAAACCTTACAGGACACCCCATAAAGATAATGCCTCCAGATCTTAAGAGCATGAACAATCGCGGCCAACTCCAAATCGTGCACATGATAATTCTTCTCCTGAGGCTTCAGTGGACATGAAGCATATGCAATAACTCGCCCCTCCTGCATCAATACACAACCTAAGACAACGCGTGAAGCATTGCAATACACAATATACATCCCTGAACCGGAAGGCAACACTAGGACTGGTGCTATAGTCAAAACTGTCTTGAGCTTCTAGAAGCTCGCCTCACAATCATCGGACAAATGAAACTGAGCACCCTTCTAGGTCAATCTAGTCAAAGGTGCTGCAATAGATGAGAAGCCCTCCACGAACCGTCGATAATAACTTGCTAACCCCAAGAAGCTCCTGATCTCAATCGATGAAGTAGGATGAGGCCAACTCTAACCTGCCTCAATCTTCTTGGGATCCACTTTAATACACTCGCTTGATACGACATGCCCCAAGAATGCCACAGAATCTAACCAAAACACACACTTGGAGAACTTAGCATATAGCTTATGTTCCCGCAATGTCTGAAGCACCACTCTCAAATGATGCTCGTGCTCTTCCATGTTACGTGAGTAAATCAAAATGTCATCAATGAAGGCAATGACAAATGAATCAATATGAGTCTTGAACACCATGTTCATCAAGTCCATAAACGCCACTGCCGCGTTAGTCAAGTGTTGCGGACAAACGCACATACAAGTATATGTGGTCATCAAGTAATAAAGTGACAAAAGTAGTGATGCTAAAGTAATTAAACCATAAAGAAAATAACTAATGAACTTAAAACAGAGGGAGAGCAAATTTTAATATTATCAATGTGATGAAAGCGATCTAGGTTTATGGGCTATCTAACATTTCTATTATATTCTTCAATTGAATTAACTAACTAATTTATCTAGTTTATTGGTTAACAAGGTTAATATTGCTCATAAGAATCTGTCGAGTTCTTACCCTCATATTCAAGCTAACCTAACACCTACATGTCTATGGAGTTAGAATCAACAAGAACACATTTATAATTAGAATCAACAAGAACGCATTTATAATTCCTTTAAATCAACCAAGCAAGACAGTTAGGTATATGTCTATCCTAACCTTGAATGCATTCCCCGATGCCCAGGTTCAAGAACTTGCTCAACTCAATCCTATATGCAATCTAGAATTCCCACTTTCGAGTCAACTCTAAATTCCTAGATAGTATTTAATTGGTGATCAAGAAATCATATAATTATGCGCAAACCAATATGATAAGTCAAGAAAGAAAAATCAATATCAAAATAACAATAGTCATGAAAGAACTACAACCCTAGAACGTGAAGTTTAGCTCCACATAGACATGGTAGCAAAAAAACAAATCATACAAACAAACACAAAAATTACAAAGTTTGGTGGAGGAAAAGATGAAACCCGGCCTCCATGGAGGCTCCTTGCTCTCCCTAGGTCGAATTCCCTTCAAAATTGTGTTAGATCCCCTAAAAGAGGCGTTTTTGGCTTATATATTGCGTACAAAAGTCGTGGGCCAAAGTTCTCCTACTCCTTAACCGACTTAGCTTCAGGGATTGATGCTGGGGTGGATGCGTCCTCCACTTCTTCAGCTTCGCATGCTAGGGTGGATGCTTCGCATCCACCCTTTGTTCCTCCATCTCTGATGTGCCCAGGTGCGGTTGTTAAGGCGGATGCTATGGTCCGACTTCACTGCTAAGGGTACATGAAATATGATTTTTTTCTAGTCACATCCAACCTCTCCTCATCTAGCTAGAACACCTTTTCTTCATATGTTTGCACTCCAAACACCCTAAATCATCACACACAACTCAATTAGTCATAAAACCAATAATTAAACCATGTTGCACATTTTAAAGATCAAATAGCATCCAAAAGTAGTTAAAACATAAGTGAAGTACCATTAAAACATATAGAAATATGCCCGACATCACCACCCCACACTTAATCCTTTGTTAATCCTCTAGCAAACCATCACTATAGTAGAGAAAACAAAGTGAAGATCTTATTATTCAAAGCACACTACACCTATGATCATGGTTGTTTGCAACAATTAGGCTCTAGAACATCAATACACTCTTCCCTTTAACTTACGCCATATTTAAAAGCATCATGCTCTTAACAATACTAGCCTCAAAACCCGACTCAATATCACAATGCACTCATGGCTTGAACACCCAACATCATAGAGAGAAGTCTAATAACGTTATCTATCCCTTGTGAAACCATGTTCCCTCACAACAAGAACAAGAGAGTAAGTTGAATCCATACATTCAAATCAAATGCTCAAATATATTTTAAGGACTCATATATATCAAAGAAAATCTCTCACTCTCACAAAATAAGTCACATGCATGAAATTGGCACCATATGCTTTCCCATAATGTAAATCTCTATTAATATCGGCTCGCTCAATCTAAAATCAATTAGGACTTTTTATGGTTCTAATGTGGGCTAAGGGACGGGTAGGATATATTTAGGAATAGTGACTCAACCCCCTAAGCACTTTAACACATCACCAAATAACTTAAGTGTATTTCTTCAATCCACTTCAATTTCACAAACAATATCACCCCCAACAATGTTCCCTCTTTCTTTAAGCACTACTTTAATTATACCCCACTAGCAAGAATAAGACATCAATTTATTCACCTATATTTTCCTTTTTTTTTTTTTGCAATTTCCACTTGTGGCATATTCTTTTACCAAACAAGTGCACATTTCTTTCTTTCATTGGTTCCACTCAAAAGCCACCCCCACTTCGTTCCTTGTTACTTCTTTTAATGCTCATCTCACAATTAAAGTGCTTTAAGAGGTAAATGGATCAAAACAATGTCAATTAAGAATAAAAAGGGTATAGGCTTGTAATGTGGGTACCATATAAAAGTCAATAGGATCAAAATGGTTAACTAGGATAAAGTTTATTTATGATAAGCAATAAGCTCAAAAATATCAAACAAAGCCTAAAATCATTTTTCTAACTGAGCATCACCTCAAATTTCACTTCAACTCACATACGGGGCAAGTTTTAGACACAAGTACAATGACACGGACTACACAAAAAATCTCACCACACATGGCACATGACTCACTAAGGACGGTCCCATTCCAACTCTCAAACAATGCTAGTATTCACAGAGCCACGAGATATTAAGCATTAATTGCAAAGTGAACATAAATCAAGGAATGAGAAATAGTCGTCACAGAACATGTTGTCACGACCCGAATTTCCACCACCGGGACCGTGTTGGCGCCTAAAGATGCACTTGCTAGGCAAGACAACATTAGAGTTTTACGCATAAAAACCCTTAAATCTTGCGGAATTTACTACGATTCAACACATGATAAATTGAATAAGAAACGAAAAATCCATAACAACACCGCGCATATGATATATATATATATATCTACCTACCCATGATCTGGAGTCACAACTCACGGACTACTATGACTTATCTACAAGTATTTGGCCGAAAGAAAAGTATACAACTGAGTATACAATTGTTTATGAACCAAAGAAAAACAGTAAGTGAACATATAGGAGGAGACTCCAGGAATCTGCGGACGTCGACAGATCTACCTTGGTTCTCCAGGTAAAGAAGTCAACAACAAAGCTCGGAATCAGCTCGGACCGACACCTAGATCTGCATAGAAGTGCAGAGTGTAACATCAGTACAACCGACCCCATGTATTGGTAAGTGTCGAGCCTAACCTCGGGGAAGTGGTGACGAGGCTAGGATAAGACACCCACATATAACCTGTGTAGTATAGTTATACAAGTAGCAACAATAGTAATAAAAGAGACAAAACAGGCAATAATGGGAAAGGGATATGCTGAGGGGTTCACAATGTAAGGAATAAGAAATAGGGACAAGACAAAATCAATCAATATACCTTAACGAAATAAACAAGTAAAAGCAGTAAAGGAAATTGCACGGCATCACCCTTCGTGCTTTTACTCTAAACATCACCATATGATTAATATAACGGCATGGCATCACCCTTCGTGCTTTTACTCTCTCATAATATGACACGGCATCACCCTTCGTGCATTATCACTCATAAAACATGGCACAACATCACCCTTCATGCATTATCACTCACTCACAAACATTGCACGGCATCACCCTTCGTGCTTTTACTCTCTCATAATATGACACGGCATCACCCTTCGTGCATTATCACTCATAAAACATGGCACAACATCACCCTTCGTGCATTATCACTCACAAAACATGGCACAACATCACCCTTCATGCATTATCACTCACTCACAAACATTGCACGGCATCACCCTTCGTGCTTTACACTCTTCCTTACCAAAACAAAGATCAACAACACAGAGAGACAAAAATATCATCAATCGGTCTTACTTCAATGTTTAAAGTCACAATATCAAGCTCAACCTTGAGTCAATACTCAACACTTACTAAATTTCAGTAAAATAGGATAAGACATGCCCAACGTAAGACTTAGCTAAGCTAAGCATGAACAAGTTGATTAGAGACTACAACAGTTACCACAATAGGACACACCTGCATGCTATGACTCGACATCAACACATAGGTGCTCGTCACCTCACCTATATATCGTACTCAATAACCAAACATGTAGCAAGTAGTCAATTAATACCTAATCCCTCAAGCCAAAGTTACACACAACACTTACCTCGATCTATAGGCCACTCACTGCTCAAGTACTGCTTTTCCTCTAGAATTCACCTCCAACCCACTCGTATCTAGTCATAATTAGCTTAATAACATCAATTATCGCTAAAAAAATTAATTTCAATAAAAAAATATAGTTTTCCCAAATTTCCCCCAAAAAGTCAAACCGACCCCGGCCCCCCTTGGTAAAAACTCGAGGTTCGGACCAAAATCCGTTCACTCATTCACCCCCGAGCCCGAATATATAATTAGTTTCGAAATCTGACCCCAAATTGAGGTTCAATTTTCAATTTTCCAAAAATTCCTAATTCTACCCAAACCCCCAATTTCTGCCATAACATTTCTAGATTCCAAGTTAAATTCTTGTAAAATGAAGTAAAAGATTGAAAGAAACGAGTTAAGGAACACTTACCTATGATTTAGGGAAGAAAATGCCTTTGAAAAATCGTCCTAGGTCTCCTATCCTTTTGAAAATTAGAAGAAAATGGCTGAAGTCTGAATTAAATGAACTCACTGCCCAGCGACCTTCGCAACTGCGGTGCTTTGGTCGAACCTGCGCATCCGCACGTGCGGACCTAACGTCCACTTCTGCAGAAAATGACTGGGCCAACTAGGGCTGCACCTGCGAACAGGGTTCCACTTTTGCGGTCCCGCTCCTACGGAGGGAAGTCCGCATCTACGGGGAAATGAAGTCAAGGACTGGATCGCACCTGCGGGGCTATCACTTGCACCTGCGACCAAAGGCTCACAGGTGCAAGCACACCATATCTGGTGCATCAGCAGCCTTGTTGAGGTTTGAACTCAACTCGCACATCACCCGAATGGCACCTGAGCACTTGGGGCTCCAAACCAAACATGCACACAAGTCTAAAAACATTATACGGACTTGCTCATGCGATCAAATCGCCATAATAACACCTCGAACTATGAATTTAATACCAAACACATGAAATTCTCAGGAACACTTTGAAATTTCTATTCTCTCAACCAAGGGTCCGAATCACGTCAGATCAGTTTCGTTTCTCACAAAATTTCACAAACAAGGTTTAACTATCATAACGGATCTGTACCGGGCTCCAGAACCAAAATACGGACCCGATACCATCAAGATCAAACATTGAGCAAATTATTCAAAATCACTAATTGTCAGTAATTCAATTTTAGTCAAAAATTCATATCTCGAGCTAGGGACCTCGGAATTCGATTTCAGGCATACGCTCAGGTTCCATATTTTACTACGGACCCATCGGGACCGTCAAAATACGGGTTTGGCTCCATTTACTCAAAACCTTGATCGAAGTCAACAAAATCATTTTTAAGGCCAAAAATCATTATTTCTTCAATTTTGCACATAATGACTTTCCGGAATTACGCTCGGAGTGCGCACGCAAATTGAGGTGGGTAAAAATAAGATTTTTAAGGCTAAAGTAGAATAGAGTCGTTAAACACTAGATGACCATTTGGGTCATCACAATCTCTACCTCTTAAACAAACGTTCATCCTCGAACGGACATAGAAAAGTACATGAACTGGCGAATAGGTGGGGATATCTACTCCGCATATCCGACTCGGACTCACAAGTAGCTGCCTCAACAGGCTGACCTCTCCACTGCACTCGGACTGAAGGATAAATCTTCGACCTCAATTGACGAACCTACCGGTCTAGAATGACTACCGGCTCCTCCTCGTAAGTCAAATCCTTATCCAAGAGGACAGAGCTGAAAGCTAAAACGTGGGACGGGTCGCCATGATACTTCAGGAACATGGTATACATGGAATACTGGATGAACTGATGATAACCCTGTAGGCAACGCAAGCCTATAAGCCACATCTCCCACTCTATCGAGAATCTCAAAAGGCTCGATGTACCTAGGGCTCAACTTGCCCTTCTTTCCAAACCTCATGACACTCTTCATGGGTGATACCCGAAGCAATACTCTCTTCCTGACCATGAATACCACACCACGGACTCTACGATTGGCATAACTCTTCTGCCTGGACTGAGCTACGCGAAGTCGATCCTGTATAATCTTGACCTTGTCCAAGGCCTCATATACTAAATCCGTACCCAACAACCAAGCCTCCCCTGGCTCAAACCACCCAACTGGCGACCTGCACCGTCTACCATATAATGCCTCATAGGAAGCCATCTGAATGCTCGACTGGTAGCTGCTGTTGTAGGCGAACTCTGCTAGGTGTAAGAATTGATCCCACGATCCTCTGAAATCTATAACACAAGCGCGGAGCATATCCTCCAAGATCTGGATAGTACGTTCAGACTGCCCGTCCGTCTGAGGATAAAATGATGTGCTCAGCTCAACCTGCGTACCCAACTCACGTTGTACTGCCCTCCAAAAGTGCGAGGTAAACACAACCCAAATTTCCAACCTTAGGGGTCGTGATGGCGCCTCACACCACACTTGCTAGGCAAGCCAATGTTAGAATTCGATTAGCTATTTTTCCTTTGGTTACTTATTTAAGCACAATAAAAAAAGTTTAAAGTAAATTAAGTCTAATGATTTGCAGCGAATAACCTCATAAATAAAATGTTAAACAAATAAATAAATCTAGCCACAAACTAAATATATATAACTCTAAGACTACCTAGGGTCTGGTGTCACAATTCACGAACTTCTAAGAATACTAAAAATAATGCCTGAAAGAAAATAATATATCGGTTTTGAGTAGAATAAAATAGTCTATATAAACTAAGAGAAGACTCCAAGAATCTACGGATGCCAGCAGATCTACCTCGTGTCTCCAAATGATGATATCGGCTACTAAGATCTCCTAACGCTGGCCGGTACCTGGATATGCACAAAAGAATCCAGAGTGTAGTATCAGTACAACCGACCCCATGTACTGAGTAAGTGCCGAGCCTAACCTCGGCGAAGTAGTGACGAAGCTAGGACAAGACACCACATAAAACCTGGACATCGAATCATGCTAACAGGAAATAATAGCAATTAAAGAATGTAAGGGAGCATGCGATAGGGAATTTTCAACATAAGGAATGAGGAAAACAATAAGGCAAACACCGATAGTGATCGACAATAATTTTAGCAATTAAAGATAGAAAGTAAACTTGCACGGCATCACCCTTCGTGCTTTTACTCTCAGCCCCACCAAATAATAAATAGAATACACGGCATTACCCTTCGTGCTTTTACTCTCATCCTCACTAGATTATAATTAAGAATTGCACAACATCACCCTGCGTGCGTTTACTCTCTTCCTCACCTTATAAATAAATCATGCACAACATCATCCTTCGTGATTTTCACTCTTCCTCACAATATAATTAAGTCATGCACGACATCAGCCTTCGTGCTTTACACTCTTTCTCAAAATCTCATCAAATCATCAACAACATAAAAGGGGATTTCACGAGAAACAGTATTTCATTATAATTTCTATCACCATTTAATATTTCAATCTCAACTCAATGTTCTCAAAGGAATTTCACAAGAAATCAATATTTCATCATGGTTACTATCTTCATTTATCATTTCAATCTCAACTTAATGTTCTCAACATTTCACTAACAACAATAATCACAGATAATGGGCTTTAAGACAACCAGAATAACAAGAAATAGCATTTACTCGCATGGTATGACCTGACCACAACGTATAGGTACTTTTCACCTCACATATACATTGGATTTAACAAACAAACAGGTAACAAGTAGTCATACAATACCTATTCCCTCAAGCTAAGGTTAGACACAACACTTACCTCAATTCTGCAGGCCACTCACCGCTCAATTACCGCTTTTCCTTTCGAATTCACCTCCAACACACTTGAATCTAATTATAATTAGCTTAATATCATTAATTAATGCTAAAGGAACCAAATTTACAGAAAAATTATGATTTTCCTAAGTTTTTAAAAAAAAGTTAAAACCCGACCCCGGGCCCGCTTGGTCCAAACTCGGGGTTCGGACCAAATTATGTTTACCCATTCACCCCCGAGCCCGAATATGCAATTAGTTTCGAAATCCGACCTCAATTTGAGGTAAAGATTCAATTTTTACAAAATTTTCTAATTCTACCCAAACCCTCAATTTTTACCATGAAACTTTTTTATTTAAAAGTAATGAAAAACATTGGATAATTGAAAGAGTAGAGTTTAGAATTGTTTACCTACACTTTGGGGATGAACTTTGGTGAAGAAAATCGTCCTTAGGGCTATGTAGTTCGAAAATTAGTGAAGGAAAGGGTTATGTCCGTGTTTAACAGTGTTTAAATATGACTGGGCAGGCCTTCTACGCGATCGTGTGAGCCTGCACGCGTTCGCGATGCTTTAACAACTGGACCCTCCGCGATCGCGGCCCAATGGTCGCGTTCGCATAGAAGAAAACCCAGGCTCCTCCCCCAGGCCTAGTTACTCAACGCGTTTGCATAAGTCGGCACGCGTTCGCGAAGGGTATCCCACCGATGCTTCGCGTTCGCGACCAAGACTTCGCATTTGCCTAGTACAAAAACGACTCCCAGGAATTTACCCTTCGCGATCGCGGGAGTAACTTCGTGATCGTGAAGCACAAAATCATTGCGCACCAGATGCAGCAAAACAACAAACTTTTCTAAGTGTAAAAATACCTTGTGGCCTATCCGAAACTCACCCGAGCCCTCAGGGCTTCAAACCAAACATGCACGCAAGTCTAAAAATTTCATACGGACTTGCTCGTGCAATCAAATCATAAAAATAACATGTAAGACTATGAATTAAACCTCAAAATTCATCATTTTTCTCAAGAACACTTAAAGTTCACTATTTCTCAACCGGACGTCTGAATCATGTCAAATAAACTCCGATTCTCACCAAATTTCATAGATAGTATTCAAATACTATAACAAATCTGTACCGGGATCCGGAACCAAAATACGGTCCTGATACCAATGGTTTCAAATATTTTTCTTTATTTTATTAATAATTCAACAAAATAATTTCTTTCAAAAATTGATTTCTAAGGCTTGGGACCTCGGAATTCAATTCCGAGAATACGCCCAAGTCCCATATTTTACTGTGGACCTCCCGGGATCGTCGGAACACAGATTTGGGTCCATTTACTCAAAAGGTTGACTCAAGTCAACTAAAACCAAACTTTAAATTCTAAAAATTAGTATTTCTTATATTTCCACATAAAAGCTTTCCGGTTTCATGCCCGGACTGTGCACGCAAATCGAGGTAGTTAAATTAAATTTTTTATGGCTAATAAGCCTAGAACGGAGTCTTAATTCATAAAATGACCCCTTGGGTCATCACAATCTCCACCTCTAAAACAAACGTTCGTCCTCGAACGGACATAGAAGCTTACCTGAATTGGACAACAAGTGTGGATATTTACTCTGCATGTCCAACTCGAACTCCCAAATAGCTGCCTCAACGGGCTGACCTTTCCACTGCACTCGAACTGAAGGGTAACTTTTTGATCTCAACTGACGAACCTGCCGTCTAGAATGGATATCGGCTCCTCCTCATAAGTCAAATCTTTGTCCAATTTGACAGAGCTGAAATCCAACACGTGGGACGGGTCACCATGATATTTCTGGAGCATAGATACATGAAATACCGAATGAACGGAGGATAACCCTGGAGGCAACGCAAGTCTATGGCACCTAGGGCTCTATCAAGAATCTCAAATAGCCCGATATACCTAGGGCTCAGCTTGCCCTTCTTCCCAAATCTCATGACACCCTTCATGGGTGATACACGAAGCAATACTCTCTCTCCAACCATGAATGCCACATCCCAAACCTTACGATCGGTGTAACTCTTTTGCGTAGACCGAGCTGCACGAAGTCGATCATGTATAATCTTGACCTTATCTAAGGCCTCTTGAACTAAGTCTGTACCCAATAACCGAGCCTCTCCCGGCTCAAACAATCCAACTGGAGATCTACATCGTCTACCATATAATGCCTCATAGTAAGCCATCTGAATGCTCGACTGATAACTATTATTGTAGGCGAACTCTGCTTACGACAAGAATTGATCCCAAGAACCTCCAAAGTCAATAACACATGCGCGGAGCATATCCTCGAGAATCTGAATAGTACGCTCAGACTGCCCGTTCGACTGAGGATGAAATACTATGCTCAGCTCAACTCGGGTACCCAACTCTCGCTGAACTACCCTCCAAAAGTGCGAGGTAAACTGGGTACCTCGATCAGAAATGATAGATACGGGCACACCGTGAAGGCGAACAATCTCTCGAACATATATCTCTTCCAACCGCTCCGAAGTGTAGGTACTTACCACTGGAATGAAATGTGATGATTTAGTCAACCTATCCACAATAACCCAAACGACGTCGGACTTCCTCTGAGTCCATGAGAGTCCAACAACGAAGTCCATAGTGATACCGTCCCACTTCCACTCAGGAATCACTATCTACTGAAGTAAACCACTGGGTCTCTGATGCTCATATTTCACTTGTTGGAAATTCAAACAACGAGCCACATAAGCAATAATATCCTTCTTCATCCTTCGCCACTAGTGGTGATGTCGCAGGTCCTGGTACATCTTGGCAGCACCCGAGTGAATAGAATACTTAGAACTGTGAGCTTCTTCAAGAATCAACTCACGAAGGCCATCAACGTTAGGCACACATATACGACCCTGCATCCTCAAAACCCCATCATCTCCAACTATAACCTTCTTGGGATCACCGTGCCGAACTGTGTCCCTAAGGACCATCAAGTGCGGGTCATCATCCTATCAATCTCTCATACACTCGAATAAGGAATACCGAGCAACTGTACAAGCTAGAACATGGTTGGGCGAAATATCCAACCTCACGAACTGATTAGCCAATGTTTGAATATCTTAAGCTAAGGGTCTCTCACCAACCGGAATACATGCAAGGCTGCCCATACTTACTGCTTTCCTACTCAATGCATCGGCCACCACATTGGCCATCCCAGATGATACAATATAGTGACATCATAATCTTTAAATAACTCCAACCATCTCTTCTATCTCAAATTAAGATCCTTTTGCTTGAACAAGTACTGGAGGCTACGATGATCCGTGTGAATCTCACATGGCACGCCATAAAGATAGTGCCTCCATATTTTCAATGCATGAACAACGACTTCCAACTCTAAGTCATGGACAGGATAATTCTTCTCATGAATCTTTAACTACTGAGACGCATATGCTATCACCCTTCCCTCTTGCATCAATACCACTCCCAATACAACACGGGAAGCATCACAATATACTGTGAAAGACCCTGAACCTGATGGTAACACCAATATCGGTGCTGAAGTCAAGGATGTCTTGAGCTTCTGGAAGCTCGCCTCACACTCATCCGACCATTTAAATGGGGCACCCTTCTGAGTCAGTCTCGTCATCGGGGCTGCTATAGACGAGAACCCCTCCACAAAACATCGGTAGTATCCCGCCAAACCCAAGAAGCTCCTGACAAGTGGGTCTAGGCCAGTTCTTGACTGCCTCTATCTTCTTAGAATCTACATGAATACCTTCTACTGATACGTCGTGACCTAAGAAAGCTACTAAGTCTAACCAGAACTAACACTTTGAAAATTTTACATACAACTGATTGTCCCTCAAATTTTGGAGTGCTATACGGAGGTGCTATTCATGCTCCTCCCGACTGCGGGAGTATATAAGAATATCATCATTGAACACGATGAAGGAATCCAGATAAGGCTTGAAAGTCGATTCATCAAATCCATAAAGATTACTAGGGCATTAGTCAAGCCAAAAGACGTCACCAAAAATTCATTGTGCCTATACCTTGTCCGAAAGGCTATTTAAGGAACATCGGACACCCTAATCTTCAACTGATAGTAGCCCGATCTTAGATCAATTTTCGAAAACACCCTGGCACCTTGAAGGTGATCAAATAAATCATCAATTCTTGGCAATGGATATTTATTCTTGATAGTAACCTTATTCAATTGTCGGTAATCTATACACATCCTCATCGATCCATCCTTCTTCTTTACGAAGGGGACCGCTGCACCCCAGGGCGAGAAACTAGGCCTGACAAAACCCTTATCAAGCAGATCTTGCAACTGTTCTTTCAATTCTTTCAATTCTGGTGGGGTCATCCGGTATGGAGGAATAGAAATGGGTTGAGTGCCCGGAGAAACATCAGTACAAAAATCGATATCCCTGTCGGGTGGCATTCTCGGCAGGTCTGCAGGAAACACTTTAGGAAATTCCCGAACAATGGGAACTAACTCTATTGAAGAAATCTCGGCATCAGAATCACGAATATGAGCCAAATAAGCCAAGCATCCCTTCTTAACCATGCGACGAGCCTTGGCATAAGAAATCACTTTGCTGGGAGAATGACCAGGAGTCCCTTTCCATTCTAACCGAGGCAATCTCGGCAAAGCTAAAATGATTGTCTTGGCGTGACAGTCCAAGATGGCATAATAAGGTGACAACCAATCCATGCCCAATATGACATCAAAATCGACCATGTCAAGAAGCAGCAGGCCCACACTAGTTTCAAGACCCTCAATAATGACTACGCACGAACGATATACGCGATCTACAACAATAGCCTCCCCCACCGGCGCAGACACATAAACAAGGACACTCAAAGAATCACGGGGCACAACCAAATACGAGGCAAAGTAGGATGAAACATAAGAATAAGTAGACCCGGATCAAACAAAACTGAGGCATTTCTATTACAAACTGAAGTGATACCTGTTGTGAACAACTAATTTTTTACCACCCAAATTATATATTATTTTAGTGTAAGTATTTTTTTAGGGTCTAATCTTGATGTTTTAAACTTTATCTTACTCTTAATAGGTTTTATTTAATAAATTAAAAACTACAAAAAATATTCCATTCTTAGAGTATAAAATTTGTTCATGTGTTTATATGTAAGTTATAGTAGTATTTTTCTTAGTATAATTTAAACTATAGTGTAAATATTTAATTTTCTTATGTATATAATCTTTATGTATAAAAGTAGCTCACTCATATTTTTAGCTATACATTTTCCTTTCTCTTTTATTTGTTTCAAAAAAAAAAAAAGTAAGTAAAGTTAAGTTTAAAAAAAGAGCAACCAACGAGAAGAACAAAAAGTAACAAAATAAAAAAATAATATATATATATATATATATATATATATATATATTATTTATAAGATGTTTCCTATTAACTACCCCATCACTCCCACTCTCTCACGTCTAGCCCTCACTTTCACATATTCCCTCACCTCAATCCCATGTAAACTAACTCCTTTGCACATTATCATGTAACCACCAAAAAAAATTTATAAAAGAAGATACACACAGATAGTAGAGAGGATTGACGAGAGAGAAAAGGCTAAAAAAGAAACAGAGAACAAAAAAAGAGAGAAAAGGGAGGTGGAGGAGGAGAGATCTGGGTCTTCTTCTTCCTCACCTTAGTTCCTCCATTAACACCCTCACATAAAGCTCCCAAAATCAGCTGAATAGAGCCTTGAAATAACCTCAAAATCCACTCTAATAACCAGAATAAGCAGCCCAAAAAATGCCGGCAAGAGCAGCCCCAAAACGCAGCTGAAATCCGCTGCCAAATCCAGCCAAATAAAGTTCCAACATCTCACTGAAAATAGATCCAAAAACGCACCAAATCAAGCTTGAAAATAGCTACGGTTTTCAGTCAAAGTGACCTCTAAAATAGCAGCAAAAACCAGATGCAAACAACCCCGAAATCCACCTCTAACACCACCCAAAACGAAGAAAAAAAATATGCTGAAGTCAGCTAAAAGAAACCGGAATAGTCGCGTTTGGATTTTCGTCGCCGGTCGAAGTCTCTAGTCCGGGTTTCCGTTTGAGTTTCCTTCTGCTCCATGTGGTTTTGCTTGATTTTATTTCGTTTTCGGAGTAACGATTGTTGAGGTATATCCATTTCATGAAGAAGGTTGTCTTCTCAGTTTATTAACAGAATATCCATATCAAAGGTTCATTTCCTTTAATTTCTTGTTTATCTTAGATGAATGCTTCTGTTGGTTTAGTTTTGTTTAAGTGTTTCGCTGTTCGATTTTGTTTGTGTTTGCTTACCAAAGATGAGAAAATCATGTCTTGGATTTTCTTAAAGACGCATATACATTATATAGAATGCTAGATTAGATCATTGGGCTGTAAGGTTTGAGCTTGAAACAGACCTTCGGGTTTTGCTTGTTGGGCTGTGGTGTAATCTTGAAGTTGGAAATGAGATTGTCACCCAAGGATTTTGTTTGCAGGCCCAATAACTCTAGTATTTACGTAAAAATTACGCGGGATACCCTATTTGGTCGCCCCCATTTAATCTATACTCGTTTTTTTAAAAACTTCTAACTTGTACCCACTTTTTAAATAATTTCAGCTCCCTTCCCCTCGCTGAGCTGAAGTTCACCAGTTAAGCTGAAGTTCGCCAGTTATAAAGACAAAACTTCAGCATACGGGGCTGAAGTTCCCCAGTTACAAAGACAAAACTTCAGCTCTAGGGCTGAAGTTTTTGTATTCATAACTAGAGAACTTCAGCCTCGTATGCTGAAGTTCCCTATTTACAAGTTTTTGTCTTTATAACTATGGAACTTCAGCCCCGTATGCTGAAGTTCCCCAGTTACAAAGACAAAGCGTATGCTGAAGTTTTTGTTTTATAACTAGAGAACTTCAGCCTCATATGCTGAAGTTCCCTAGTTACAAGTTTTTGTCTTTATAACTAGGGAACTTCAGCCCCATATGCTGAAGTTCCCCAGTTACAAAGACAAAACTTCAGCTCTATGGCTGAAGTTCCCCAGTGTAACTAGGGGGAACTTCAGCATACGTATGCTAAAGTTTTAGTTTTTATAACTAGAGAACTTCAGCCTCGTATGTTGAAGTTCCCCAGTTACAAGTTTTGTCTTTTTAACTGGGGAACTTCAGCCCCGTATGCTGAAGTTCCCCAGTTATAAAGACAAAACTTCAGCTCTATGGCTGAAGTCCCCCAGTGTAACTGAGGGGAACTTCAGCCCCGTATGCTGAAGTTTTTGTTTTTATAACTGGAGAACTTCAGCCTCGTATGCCGAAGTTCCCTAGTTACAAGATAACAACTTCAGCTCTAGATCTTAAGTTTGCAAGCCGTACTAGAAAGCTGAAGTTTTGCGTGATTGCCTTTGCTACTTCAGCCCATCATGCTGAAGTTATGCGCAAAAGCGGGTACGGATTTAATTTTTTTTACAAATCGGGTATAAGTTAAAACGTAGCACAAAAAGCGGGTACGGATGCAAAAGCCCCAGTATTTACATACAAAAGAAACTTGTCCATGTTTTTATAATGGATAAATACCTCATAACCTCAAAACCAAATAACGCTTAGTAATTAATCATATTTCTTCCACAATAATCTCAAAGTAGGAAAACTAATTTATGAATATGTTTGATTGCTTTAAGCACACTCCTAAGAAAATCAAATTATCGTGATTATGTACACGTATGCGTGACATAATTACGATACCAAAATAAATCAAGGTAAGCGTTCGCGCGACTTTGACTATTTTTTAAAAAAATATACCAAAATGTCGTGAATTGTGTACACGTACGCGTGACATAATTTTTGACACATCAAACTAAACGGGTATACGTACGCGTGACTCGTATCAAGCTAATTCCATAATTACGGATAATCAAGTAACTAAAAGCAGTAAAGGATAAATACATATAGGTCCTAATATGAGTAATTAAATCAAATAAGCCAATTATGAATCATTAAACGACCGTGCTAGAACCACGGAATCCGGGAATGCCTAACACCTTCTCCCGGGTTAACAGAATTTCTTTCCTAGTTTTTCTGGTTTCGCTGACTTTAAATGAAGTCAAATTTTCCTCGATTTGGGATTTTAAAAATGAACCGGTGACTTAGGACACCATAAATATTCCAACTGGCGACTCTGAAATAAAATAATAATCCCAATTTCGATTATGCCACTTAAATTGGAAAAACTCTCCCTTATCCCACTCTTTCGGGAAAAAAGAGGTGTGACACCTGTAATGACAGCATCGGAGGACTCCGCCTTGGGCCTAGCTGGAAATGTGTATAATCGGGGCTGGGCTCCACCACCCTGAACCATGTCTCTAGGAGGACCTCTGATGGGCGGACCTCCACCTCTAGCGGGCTAGCCTCCACCCCTAGCGGCCTGACCTCCACCTCTAACAATCTGTCCTCTACCTCTGGCTACCTGACCCCTACCCTTGGTTGGCTGGGCAGGAAGTGCTGGAACTATAGCAAAGGAATTCTGATACTGAGAATTATCCGACGCACGAGGAAAATATCTGGCAATGTGACTCGGGTCACCACAAGGGTAACAAGACCTCAGTTGCTGAGACTGCTGGCCGACAAACTGATCCTGTCGACCAGTATAACCACCTTGAACACTCTAGAGAGGAGGTGCACTAATAGGAGCTGATGATACACTGTAGACTGGCTGAGTAGAAGGAGGCATATCAGAACTGCGACCACGTAAGGTACCATGTGAAGCCTGAAGTGCTGAATAGAATGGCCTGGAAGAATGGCCTCTGCTGAAACTAACCCCGCCTCCAGATGAGGCACCACTGAAACCACCGGAATGGCGAGGCCTTTTGTCTGGTCCCTGACCTCCCATCCCAAGAACCGGTTCAACCCTCCTGGCCACATTAGCCGCATCCTGAAAAGAAATCTCAGTCCCTGTCTTTTTGTCCATTTGCAACCTAATAGGCTAAGCAAGGCCCTCAATAAATCGTCTGACCCTCTCTCTCTCTGTAGGCAACAAAAGAATAGCATGTCTAGCCAAATCCACAAAACGATTCTCATACTGGGTCACAGTCAAACTACCCTGCTGAAGTCGCTCAAACTGGCGACGCTTCTCCTCTCGAGTAGTAACCGGCAAAAACTTCTCCAAAAAGAAATGAGAAAATTGATCCCAAGTCAAAGCAGGTGATCCCACTGGTCTAGTCAGCAAATAATCCCTCCACCATTTCTTGGCGGAACCGGTCATCTGAAAGGCAATAAAATCGACCCCATTGGTCTCCAAGATACCTATATTCCAAGTACCTCATGAAAACTATCAAGATATTCCTGAGGATCCTCTGAAGTCTCACCACTGAAATGAACAGGGAATAACTTAATGAACCTGTCCAATCTCCACAAAGCATCGGTGGACATAGATGTCCCATCAACGGGTGGCACTGGAGCAACTGGCTGAATTACCCCAACTGGATTGGCTGCTGGGGTCTGAATCTGAGGAGTAGTCTGAACAAGATTGTGGACCCCTCCCCCAGCATGAGATGCGGCTGCTGCAACAGGGGATGTGCCAGTCTGGGCTACACTCTGCATAATGCCCACTAAATGGACCAAAGCGTCCTGAAGTACCGGGGTGGCAATAAACCCCTCTGGGACCTGAGCTGGCCCCGCTGGAACGGTCTGAGTTGGAACTCTCTCATTAATCTCAATCTGTCGTTCCACAGCTGGGGCTACTGTCTGAGCAATGGGCTGAGTCCTGCCCCTACCTCGGCCCCTAGCGCGGCCTCAGCTTCTGCCCCTAGTAGGAGCTGCTGCTGCTGGAGGACCGGAGTGTTGGTATGCGGAAGAGGAAGAATGTGTTCTTGCCATCTGTGAGAGAGTAGAAGAGTTCAATAGTATTTGAGATACCAAGAATCGCACGACAAAGTAGAAATAAAAATGAGTTTGTTCTTAACTTCATAGCCTTTGAGAGATAAGTACAGACATCTCTGTACCGACCCCTCAGACTCTATCAAGCTTGTTCCTGAATTATGAGACCTATGCAACCTAGTGCTCTGATACCAACTTGTCACGACCCCTAAGGTTTGGAATTTGGATCGTGACAACTGCGTACCTCGATCAGAAATGATAGACACGGGCACACCGTGAAGATGGACGATCTCCCGAATATAAATCTCTGCTAACAGCTCCGAAGAATAGGTAACTGCCACGAGAATGAAGTGCGCTGACTTAGTCAGCCTATCCATAATGACCTATACGGCGTAGAACTTGCTATGAGTCCGTGGGAGTCCAACAACAAAGTCCGTAGTGATACGCTCCCACTTCCACTCAGGAATCTCCATCTGCTGAAGCAAACCATCGGGTCTCTGATACTCATACTTTACCTGCTGACAATTCAGGCACCGAGCCACATAAGCAACTAAATCCTTCTTCATCCTCCTTAACCAATAATGTTATCGCAGGTCCTGTTATATCTTGGCGGGCGAGAACTGTGAGCCTCCTCAAGGATCAACTCACGAAGCCCATCAACATTAGGCACACATACGACCCTGCATCCTTAGAACTCTGTCATCTCCAACGGTAACCTGCTTGGCACCACCATACCGGGCTGTGTCCCTAAGGACCAACAAGTGAGGATCATCATACTACCGATCTCTGATACGCTCAAACAAGGAAGACCGAGCGACTGTGCAAGATAGAACATGGTTGGGTTCTGAAATATCCAACCTCACGAACTTGTTGGCCAAAGTTTGAACATCTGAAGCTAGCGGCTTCTCACTGACTGGAATGAACCCAAGGCTGCCCATGCTCATTGCCTTCCTACTCAATGTGTCAGTCACCACATTGGCCTTCCCCGGATGATACAATGTGGTGATATCATATTCTTTCAATAGCTCTAACCATCTCCTCTGCCTCAAATTGAGATCCTTCTACTTGAACAAATACTGAAGGCTGCGATGATCCGTGAAAACCTCACACGACACGCCATAAAGATAGTGCCTCCAAATCTTCAGTGCGTGAACAATGGCTGCCAACTCTAAATCATGAACAGGGTAATTCTTCTCATGAACCTTCAACTGCTGAGACGCATATGTAATCACCCTGCCCTCCTGCATCAATACCGCTCCGCGCCCAACATGGGAGACATCACAATATACCGTGTAAGATCCTGAATCTGATGGTAATACCAACTACGACGCTAAAGTCAAAGTTTTCTTGAGCTTTTGAAAGCTCGCCTCACACTTATCCGACCATCTGAACGGGGCACCCTTCTGGGTCAACCTGTTCAACGGAGCTGCTATAGATGAAAACCCCTCCACGAATCGACGGTAATAAACCGCCAAACCTAAAAAGCTCCTGATCTCCGTAGCTGAAGTGGGTCTAGGTCAGTTTGGATTGCCTCAGTCTTCTTAGGATCTACCTAAATACTCTCTGCTGATACGACGTGACCCGAGGAAATGACTGAATCCAACCAAAACTCGCACTTCAAAAATTTGGCATACAACTGAGTGTCCCTCAAAGTCTGAAGCACTATCCTGAGGTGTTGCTTATGCTCCTCTCGGCTACGAGAGTATATCAAAATGTCATCAATAAACACAATCATAAAGGAATCCAGATAAGGCTTGAACACTCGGTTCAAATCCATAAATGTTGATGGGGCATTGATTAACCCAAAATACATCACCAGAAACTCATAATGCCCATACCCTGTCCGAAAAGCTGTCTTAGGGACATCAGATGCCTTAATCCTAAACTGATGGTAGCCAGATCTCAAATCAATCTTCGAAAATACTTTGGCACCCTGAAGCTGGTCAAACAAGTCATCAATCCTCGGAAACGGATACTTGTTCTTGATAGTGACTTTGTTCAACTGCCGATAATATATACACATCCTCATAGACCCATCCTTCTTTTTCACAAACAAAACTGACGCACCCCAAGGCAAGACACTAGGTATATAAACCCCTTATAAAGCAAATCATGTAACTGTTCCTTCAATTCTTTCAACTCTGGTGGGGCCATCTGGTATGGCGGAATAGAAATGGGTTGAATTCCCGAAGCCAAATCAATGCAGAAGTCAATATCCCTATCGGGTGGCATCCCCGGCAGGTCTGCAGGAAATACCTCTGGAAATTCATGAAAAACAGGCATAGTATCCATAGAGGGAACCTCAGCACTAGAGTCACAAGCATAAGCCAAATGGGCCAAACACCTCTTCTCGACCATACGTCGAGCCTTCATATAAGAAATAACCCTGCTGGTAGAATGGATAGGAGTCCCTCTCCACTCTAATCGAGGCAAACCCGGCAAGGCTAATGTCACTGTTTTGGTGTGACAGTCCAAGATAGCGTGATAAGGTGACAGCCAATCCATACCCAATATAACGTAGAAATCCACCATATCTAAGAGCAGAAGGTCTACACTGGTCTCAAGGCTCCCAATAGTGACCACACACGAACGGTATACACGATCTACAACAATGGCATCCCCCACAAGCGTGGACACATATACAGGGGAACTCAAAAAATCACGGGGCACAACCAAATATGAAGCAAAATAAGATGACACATAGGAGTAAGTAGACCCCGGATCAAATAGAACTGAAGCATATCTACTACAGACTGAAACAGTACCTTTGATAACAACATCGGATGACTGAACCTCAGGTCTGGCTGGAAAATCATAACATCGAGGTTGGGCCCCATCACTCTGAACCATATCTCTAGGAAGACCTCTAACTGGCGGCTTCCATCTCTAGCGGCCTGACCTCCACCTCTAACCATCTGACCCCTACCTCTGGCCACATGAACTCTGCCTCTGGCTGGCTGGGCAGGCGGTGCAGTAGCTGGTGCCAGAACCATGGCACGAGAACTCTGGTGTTGTGAACGACCCGACGCTCGAGGTTAATATCTAGCAATGTGCCTCGGATCACCACAAATATAACAAGACCTCGGCTGTTGAGACTGCTGGCCGAAAAACTGACCCTGTCGACCTGAATAACCACCCTGAAAACTTTGAAGAGGAGGTTCACTTATAGGAGCTAGTGGTGGACTGTAGTCTGGCTGATCAGAATAAGGCATATAAGAGCCACGACCACCTCGGTACCGTGGTATGCCTAGAGTGCTGAATGAAATGGCCTGGGATGATGGCCTCTACCATAAGTACCCCCCCCCCCCTCCAGATGAGGCACCGTTGAATCCACCGGAATGACGAGGTCTCTTGTTCGACCCCTGACCTCCCTATCCAAGAACCATCTCGACTCAGCTGGCCACACTGGCCGCATCCTGGAAAGAAATCTTGCTCCATTTCTCCTTATCCATCTGCAATCTAATAGGCTGAGCAAGACCCTCGATAAACCTTCCCACCCGCTCTCTCTGTGGGAAGCAAAAGACTAGCATGACGGGCCAAATCCATAAAACGAGTCTCATACTAAGTAACAGTCATGCTGCCCTGTTGGAGACGCTCAAACTGACGGCGACGCTCCTCTCTCAAGGTGATAGGCAGAAGCTTCTCTAAGAAGAGATGTGAGAACTGGTCCCATGTAAGAGCAGGCGACCTAGCTGGTCTGGTCAACAAATAATCCCTCCACCATTTCTTGGCGGAACTAGTAATCTGAAAAGCAGCAAAGTCGACCCCATTGGTCTCCAATATACCCATACTCCGAAGAACCTCATGACAGCTATCAAGGTACTCCTGGGGGTCCTCTGAAGTGGCACCACTGAAATGAACTGGAAAAATCTTGGTAAACCTATCTAATCTCCACAATGCATCGGAGGACATAACTAACCCATCAACGGGCTGTGCCACAGCAACCGGTTAAACCACTCCGACTGGATGAGCTGCTGGAGTCTAAAAGTGGGGAGCCATCTGCTCCGGAGTATGAGTAGCAGGAGTTTAGGATCCTCCTCCAGACTGAGACACAGCTGGTGCCATGGGGAATGCGCTAGTCTGGGCCACACTCTCCATAAGGCCCACTAATCGGACCAAGTCATCCTGGAGCACTGGGTGGCAATAAACCCCTCGGCGACCTGAGCTGGTCCGGCAGGAACAGTCTGGGCGGGAACCTCCTCGTCGAACTCTACCTGAGGCTCCGGAGCTGGCGTTGTTGCTCGGGTTCTAGGCTGAGCCCTGACTTGCCTTGGCTCTGGCACGACCTCGACCTCTTCCCCTCGTAGGAGCTACTTCTGGAGGATCCGATTGCTGATCAGCGGAAGAAGCGGTACGTGTTCTCGCCATCTGCGAGAGAATAAGAATAGAAGAGTTCAGTCGGTATTGAGATAACAAAAATCGCATGACAGAGTTGAATAAAAGTGGACTTGTTCCTAGCTTTATAGCATCTGGGAGATAAGTACAGACGTCTCCGTACCGACCCCCAGACTATTCTAAGCTTGTCCGTGAATTGTGAGACCTAAGCAACTTAGTGCTCTGATACCAACTTGTCAAGACCCGAATTCCCACCATCGAGATCGTGATGGTGCCTAACGCTGCACTTGCTAGGCAAGCCAACATTAGAGGTTTACAGCATAAAACCCCTTAAAACTTGCAGAATTTACTACGATTCAACACATGATAAATTGAATAAGAAACGAAAAATTCATAACAACACCGCACATATGCTATATATATATATATATATATATATATATATATATATATATATATATATATATATATATATATATATATATATATATATATATATAAACCTACCCATGATCTGGAGTCACAACTCACTGACTACTATGATTTATCTACAAGTTTTTGGCTGAAAATAAAGTATACAACTGACTATACAATTGTTTATGAACCAAAGAAAAACAGTAAGTGAACATATAGGAGGAGACTCCAGGAATCTGCGGACGTCGGTAGATCTACCTTGGTTCTCCGGGTAAAGAAGTCAATAGCAAAGCTCGGAATCGGCTCGGACCGACACTTGGCTCTGCACAGAAAGTACAACATCAGTACAACCGACCTCATGTACTAGTAAGTGTCGAGCCTAACCTCGGCGAAGTAGTGACGAGGCTAGGACAAGACACCCACATATAACCTGTGCAGTATAATCATACAAGTAGCAACAATAGTAATAAAAAAAGAAAAAAAACAGGTAATAATGGGAAGGGGACATGCTGAGGGGTTCACAATGTAAGGAATAGGAAACAGGGACACGACATAATCAATCAATATGCCTTAATGAAATAAACAAGTAAAAATAGTAAAGGAAATTGCACGGCATCACCCTTTATGCTTTTACTCTCAATCTCACAATATGAATAATAGAACGGCACGGCATCACCCTTCGTGCTTTTACTCTCTCATAATATGACACGGCATCACCCTTCGTGCAATATCACTCACAAAACACGACACGTCATCACCCTTCGTGCATTATCACTCACAAAACATGGCACGACATCACCCTTCGTGCATTATCACTCACTCACAAACATTGCACGGCATCACCCTTCGTGCTTTACACTCTTCCTTACCAAAACAAAGATCAACAACACGGAGAGACAAAAATATCATAAATCAGTCTTACTTCAATGTTTAAGTCACAATATCAAGCTCAACCTTGAGTCAATACTCAACACTTACTAAATTTCAGTAAAA
The DNA here is from genome assembly GCA_005239505.1 of Nicotiana paniculata. Taxonomy (NCBI): domain Eukaryota; kingdom Viridiplantae; phylum Streptophyta; class Magnoliopsida; order Solanales; family Solanaceae; genus Nicotiana; species Nicotiana paniculata. Next base: position 18,889 of record ML306987.1, on the reverse strand, counting down.
CAGGATAAGAGATGCCCAACATAACAATTAGCTAAGCTAAGCATGAACAAGTTGATTAGAGACTACAACATTTACCACAATAGGACTCACTCGCATGCTATGACTCGACATCAACACATAGGTTCTCGTCACCTCACCTCACCTATATATCGTACTCAATAACCAAACATGTAGCAAGTAGTCAATTAATACCTAATCCCTCAAGCCAAAGTTAGACACGACACTTACCTCGATCCGTAGGCCAATCACTACTCAAGTACTACTTTACCTCAAGAATTTACCTCCAACCCACTCGTATCTAGTCATAATTAACTTAATAACATCAATTATCGCTAAATAAATCAATTTCAATACAAAATTATAGTTTTCCTAAATTTTCCCCCAAAAAGTCAAAACCGACCCCGAGCCCGCTCGATCAAAACTCGAGGTTTGGATAGAAATTCGTTCAATCATTCACCCTCGAGCCCGAATATATAATTACTTTCGAAATCTGACCCCAGATTGAGGTCCAATTTCCAATTTCCCAAAAATCCTTAATTCTACCCAAACCCCCAATTTCTACCATGAAATTCCTAGATTCTAAGTTGAATTCTTGTAAACTGAAGTAAAAGATTGAAAAAAACGAGTTAAGGAACACTTACCTATGATTTGGTCAAGAAAATGCCTTTGAAAAATCGCCCTAAGTCTCCTATCCTTTTGAAAATGAAAAGAAATTGGCTGGAGTCCGAATGACGTCCGCTTCTACAGAAAAGTACTAGGCCAACGAGGGCCGCACCTGCGGACAGGGTTCCGCTTCTGCGGTCCCGCTCCTACGGGGGAAAGTCCGCATCTGCGAAGAAATGAAGTCCAGGACTGGGTCGCACCTGCGGGGCTATCTCTCGCACCTGCGAGTTCGCAGGTGCGGGCACACCAGATCTGGTGCACCAGCAGCCTTGTTGAGGTGTGAACTCAACTCGCGCATCGCCTGAATGGCACCCGAGCCCTTGGGGCTCCAAACCAAACATGCACACAATTCTAAAAATATCATACAGACTTGCTCATGCGATCAAATAGCCAAAATAACACCTCGAACTACGAATTTATTAACCAAAACAGATGAAATTCTCAAGAACACTTTAAAATTTCTATTCTCTCAACCGAGGGTCCGTATCACGTCAAATCAGTTCCGTTTCTCAACAAATTTCACATACAAGGTTTGAATATAATAACGGACCTGTACCAAGCTCCAGAACTAAAATACGGACCTGATACCATCAAGATCAAACATTGAGAAAATTCTTCGAAATCATTAATTTTCAGTAATTCAATTTTAGTCAAAAGTTCATATCTAGAGCTAGGGACCTCGGAATTCAATTCTAGGCATACGCCAAGATCCCATATTTTACTACGGACCCACCTGGACCGTCAAAACACGGGTCCGGGTCCATTTACTCAAAATGTTGACCGAAGTCAACAAATAATTATTTTTAAGGCCAAAAATCATTGTTTCTTCAATTTTTCACATAAAGGCTTTCCGGAATTACGCCCGAACTGCGTACGCAAATCAAGGTGGATAAAAGTAAGATTTTTAAGGCTAACGAGCACAGAATAGAGTCCTAAAGCACAAGATAACCCTTTGGGTCATCACACATGCTATCCAATATATAATGGCATCAATAATAATATCAAAATATAGCGAAGATAATACACATGCCAAAGCCTAAATATGTTACTATAAAACAAGTCAAGGCGCCTTGGAATCTCATTTTTCTTTCTCCATTTATTCCCTAAATTCTAATCTACTCTAAAAATAAAAAACAATACTACTACCCGGTTCAAACTACATCCCATGAAAAAAAACTGAGACACAAATAAAAACCACAAGGGGTTATTACCACCTAAAGAAAGCTAAAAGACATATTTTTGGATTATTTTTATACTTTAATACCTTAAGAAAACTGTCTATGAGATCCATCCTCGGGAAAAGTCCAATTTTTCTACTTTTCTTTTGTTTTGTTTTCACAAAAGCTACTACACTTAAGAACAAGTACTGCAACTAAGCTAAAATAGCACAGAAACTCACTCAAACGATCTCCTCGCCCCACACTTAAAATTTTGCAATGTCCTCAATGCATACTATAAATGATAAGAGGGTAAAAGAGACTCTCTGGTAGGCCAAAAGCCGAAGCAATAGCGGCTCATGAGGTACTCAGACTTCCCCCAGGCATCGTCCGTTGTGTGGGCACCCCACACTTAGTCCTCATCATCTAGCTCGCTTTTGCACTCTTCCAATGGCTTTTCTTTCCATGCTCATAATATTAGAAAACAAAAATAAATACTATAATAAAATAAAAATAAACAAAAATAAAAGAAAGCAGTAAAGTTGGATTGCCTCCCAACAAGCGTCTGATTTAACGACAACAAGCGCCTGATATAACGACACGGCACGACTTGAACCATTTTCTGCCTCCACCTCGAACTTATGAATTGTACCCCTAACATGGCATCCAGTATGTGGCTGTGCTCCTTTGGTGGGGATACAAAAATAAATAGGCCAAGTAACAAATTTTTCACTCTATACTTCTCGGTCATTATATGAGGAATGTAATTTTTTCTCTCTGGCATGACAAATCCAAGAATGTAAGAAGCTTGTTCCTCTTCCATTGACTCCTCCAAAGTCTCAGTTGACTCGATTTCCATGTCATTATCCAAACACAATGTCAAAAAATATTTAAAATGAGGACCAACACGCCCCAACTTTGGAATTGTATTACTATTTATGTCCTCATATTTATATGCAATAGAGTCTTCAAATATAACATTATCTACTCCCTTATATGACTTTAGAACACTTTTTCCAACATTGACATCCTCAAGAAAAATATGGTCTAATGATTGGTATTCTTGTTTTGGCTCCTCAATTTGGTAAGATTTTTTTCAGCTTCACACAACTCATCATTAATTTTTTGGGCATTACACGCATAAACCTTTGCACTCAAATCTGCATATAAGTTACGCACAACCAAGCCAAATCTGTTAATTTCTTGTGCAAGTTCAACTGTCTCCTTAGACGAGTCATTCACTAATTCTGTAAGAAGATAACGTCGTTCTTCGTATTCCCTTAATCGTGAATATTCTTTCCAATACCAACCCTTACTACCATATTCAAATTCAAGCCTCCCAGAGTTCAGGTCATGACAAGACCAAAAGACGAGCCGTAAAAGTCTTCTGTCAACCAAGCGTCTTCAATAACCTTACCTCCGGATATTTCATCCCCAGATGTCATGTTGATTGAAATATGAACACACTAAGAGAAAAATCAAATAGTTATAAAATTAAAACTATTTACAAAAAGAGAAAAAAAACATGTAAAGATAAAAGTAAAAGTCTAATCTAGTCTAATCTAACCAACGCCTCCTCTCCCTTCCGTTTTCTCTCTAGAATGGCGACTTAGGGCTTACCATGGCTGCCAACGCCTCGAGGAATTCAAACCCTAATATCATCAATTCTTATGCTACACGATTAACTACAAGTCAATCTGCCCAAAATCCATCAAAAACGCAACTAAAACCAATTGAGTTTGTCCATGGGGAACCTATGATACAGTTTACAATGGATGAAGTTCACCAATTCAGTGTTGAGGAGGGATTACACCAAGCAGTTGTGATGAAACTTGCATACACACACCCAACAGTCCATGATTTACGCAAGTCGATTCCGAAATTTTTTGGGATTAAGGGCCACTGCGTATAGGGCAACTAGAACATATACATATGCTCATTAGATTTGATCTCTATGAAGACTATGTTCTTGTTGCTTCGAAATCAGTTGGGTATTTTCACTTCAATGGGGGTGATTATTTGTACAGATTGTTCCCTTGGACATTGTTATTCAACCCTAAAGAGGAAACTTCAAGGGCTTGGGTTTGGATTTCACTACCAGGTTTGCCTCCAGATTTGTTTGCAAAGACCTCGTTACTTTCTATTGCTTCAGTTGTTGGAAAGCCAATGGCAATTGATAAGGCAACACATGATAGATCAAGACCAAGCACAGCACGAGTTAAGGTGGAGTTAGACTTGCTTGATAATCATCCTAAGAGAATTAGGTTACAATACCTGGACACAAAATCAGGAAGAATCACTGAACACTTTCAAGATTTTGTGTAAGATAATCTCCCAAGTTATTGCGCTACTACAAACATCAAGGTCACGGTGAAAAAATATGTCGTGTGAAGAACGGACAAAGCAAGGATCACCAGGAAAGTTTGGTTGAAAGGAATGGTAATAATGATCTCTTATTATGTAATGATAAGATGAACAAAGTGGAAAAGTTACAAGGAGATGCTAGGGAGTATTTAAATTCCAAAAGAGCTGGGAAACAAATGGAAGAAAGATCTCGACGTGAAAATTTGCAAGAGATTGATTTGAGCAAAGTAATGACTGGTAATAAACAACAAGCGGTAGCAGTAGATGGTGCATCAGATCCTCTAGCTGATATTCCTGCTGCCACAGTCTTTGCACGGATGTATGCAGCTACTAATGGTGCTTTGAAGGCTGGTTCTGATCGAGCTGGTACTTCGAACATGCTTGATGTGGTTCAACATGACGCTGGGATTACAAAACCAGCAGCACTGTTGAACCCTGCAATCGTTGAACTGGCTGAAAAATCAGCAGCTGATATAACTACTGTTGTGCAAGATGTAGATTTGAAAAAAAAAGCTGCACAGGTGCTTGATACAGACAAATCTGGTGCAAATCTGGCTAAAGAGACTGATGTTGTGGATGCAAGTTTGGAGACTATTAATGTTGTGAATGCAACTGGTGTGATCAAGGATGTTAAGCAGCCCCAAAATTTGGTAGTTGATCAGGCTAATGCTATTGCTGAAGCAGCATGTTTGAGGGTTGGAACTGCTGGTAATCTCACGCAAAAATTACCAGATGAAACTGTTGAGGGAGATAATATTGCTGAGATAAGGGCAGAAGACTGGACAATTGTGTCCAGTAAAAAAGGCACTCCAAAAAATAGCAAAATACAGCAGGATGGCTCAAGAGACAGTACATGTGCACGAAGTGGTACAAATCTGTTTGCTGCTCTTGCTATTGTGAATGACGAGGACGAAATGGCTGCTGTCCATGTACCCATGTCCAGCCCCCAAGCTGCACTATTCCAGTCCTCACATCGAAAAGATTATCAAGGACGCCCAGAATGCAATGGCAGTGCATACCACTATGGGTAAAAACCATTAGCCATGATGAACACATCTGTGTTTGAAATTCCTTCACAAACAATGGAGTCGTTTGGTGAGTATGGAGGCGAGTATGGGCAGTTAATGTTGTCCACAGGAAACAATGACAATATTATACAAGCCAACGTGAGGAGGATGGCAATTAAATCGAAACTTTGGGCAGACCAATGTGAGTATGAGGGTGAAGAAGATTGGGCTGATGAATTTGTAGGAGACTCAATTGAGGGAGATGAGCAAGAAAGTGAAGAGGACGAGATGGTATCAGTTGGCTCGCCTTCTTTACCTGGAATTTGCAGCTCTTCAAAGGTAGGTTCAAGCAGTAAGCTTAATGCTAAGGCACCAGATTTCATTCCTTTGTCGAGGCAGCAGCTTGATGGAGTAAACACAACTGAAACTAAGTCGAAAGAAGTGGCAGTAGTAATGCAATCTGGGCAGCAGCAGCTGCTTGAGAACTCTATTGTTGCCATAACTGTAACTGATCGACAAGAAGCAGTAACAAATTTAGGACAACAGCAGCTAAGTGAGAAGAGTCCAAAATCAGTCATACAATCTCCAAAAGATGTACAACAAAAACAGAATCCAAGTGATCCAGTTATTAGTGGGGAAGAAAGGAAGCTACTGGATGCGATGGACATGCCTAATCTGATGAAATTGGGCAGAGATATATATGAAGAGGGAGAAGAAGATGAACTTTTGACTAAATGTCGGGCAGAGGAAGCAAGAAAGGGTGACTTATCACCTATGCATAGTGGCAAAAGAAAGAAGACACATACAAGAGAAAAAAGCTGGGACAGCAAGGTGAGTGGAGATATAAACATAAAGCGACTTCCGATGAGAGTTGCAAAACAAAAACAGGTCGTTCCAACTACGTCAACAAAGTCCACCCGCTCAAAAAAGAAAACATGAAGTTTGAAGATATTTTGAAGAAGATTGAGGATGAAGACAAGAGGCTACAAGTTGAAGACTACACAAAATTAGAGAAGAGTGAGCATCACTATTATTTCTACATATTTTTATTCTACTATCACATTAGCATAATTTTATGTAATATCATCACAGAGTCTGTTATAAACTCTGTGATGATCATAGAATATTTAGTCCTAGCTAGTTCTTTCTTTTTACATGCATGTTAGTAGGTGAGGCTATTTTATGCCTCGATAGGATTAGTAAGGTAAGGTTTAGCCCAATAGTGTCTGCCCAAGTCATATGCCTTTGGGAAAATACCCAAGCGGCTATGAGATTATATGCCCTCGTGAGACTTTGCCGGAAGCTACACCATGATCCTCTACATGAGGCTTCCATATAGGGCATTGTGAGGCGCAGAGGAGCGATTATATAGCCAAGGCATAGAGGCGACACTACTGGTGTTATTATCCCCCTTATTTGTACTACTCCTATGTGGTTCTTTTTACTTTTTATTATTAATAAAACTAGCCATAGGCTCCTCGCCTAGTGGATTTGCCAAAAAAAAAAAGAAGTCTAATCTAGAAAAATAGCTAATTTCTAAGTCCCCGGCAACGGTGCCTAAAACTTGTTGCGGCCAAACGCGCACGCAAGTATACGCGATCGTCAAGTAATAAAGTGAATAAAAGTCGGATCGCAAACCCACAAGGACTTGTGACTAACTATTGACTAAATTAGACATTCCCAATTATCTAAACAAGGATTAAACCCAAAAGTAGTGATGCTACAATAATTAACTAAAAAGAAAATAACTGATGAACTTAAAACAGAGGGAGAGCAAATTTTAATATTATCAATGTGATAAAAACTATCTAGGGTTATAGGATATCTAACGTTCCTATTGTATTCTTCAATTGAATTAACTAACTAATTTATCTAGTTTATGGGTTAACAGGGTTAATATTGCTCATAAGAATCTGTCGAATTCTTACTCGCCTATTCAAGCTAACCTAACGCCTACATGTCTATGGAGTTAGAATCAACAAGAACGCATTTATAGTTCCTGTAAATCAACCAAGCAAGGTAGTTAGGTATATGTTTATCCTAACCGTGAATCCATTCCCCGATGCCCAGGTTCAAGAACTTGTTCAACTCAATCCTATATGCAATCTAGAATTCCTACTTTTGAGTTTAACTCTAGATTCGTAGATAGTATTTAATTAGTGATCAAGCAATCAATTGATTAAGCGCGAGATTGAATAAATAAACCAATATGATAAGTTAAGAAAGCAAAATCAATATCAAAATAACTATAGTCATGAAAGAACTACAACCTTAGAACATAAAGTTTAGCTCCACATAGACACGGTAACGAAACAACAAATCATACAAACAAACACAAAAATTACAAAGTTTGGTGGAAGAAAAGATAAAACCCGGCCTCCACGGAGGCTCCTTGCTCTCCCTAGGTCGAATTCCCTTCAAAATTGTGTTAGATCCCCTAAAAGAGGTGTTTTTGGCTTATATATTACGTACAAAAGTCGTGGGCCAAAGTTCTCCTACTCTTTAACCGACTCAGCTTTAGGGATTGATGCTGGGATGGATGCGCCCTCCACTTCTTCAGCTTCCCATGCAAGGGTGGATGTTTGTTCCTCCATCTTTGATGTGCCCAGGTGCGTATGCTAAGGCGGATGCTATGGTTCGACTTTACTGTTAAGGGTACACGAAATATATTTGTTTTCTAGTCACATCCAACCTCTCCTCATATAACTAGAATACCTTTTCTTCATACTTTTGCACTCCAAACACCCTAAATCATCACACACAACTCAATTAGTCATAAAACCAATAATTAAACTATGTTGCACATTTTAAAGATCAAATAGCATCAAAAAGCAGTTAAAACATAAGTGAAGTACCATTAAAACATATAGAAATATGTCCGACATCACCACCTCACACTTAATCCTTTGCTCATCCTCGATCAAACCATCACTATAGTACACAAAACAAAATTAAGATATTATCATTCAAAGCACACTACACCTATGATCATGGTTGTTTGCAACAATTAGGCTCTAGCACATGCATTCAACACACACTTCTCTTTAACTTATGCCATATTTCAAACTTATGGATCGGCTGGTGGTGCAACTGGGGAAACTTTGGGACGTCCTCGTCCCTTACCTCGGGTCGGTTCCCTCCCCCGACCTCTACCTCGGCCTCTAGAAATAAGGGAAGTAGCTCCTCCCGGGTCCGGAACATCTGTCGCGTGGGTTCTCACCATCTGTGAGAGAGTAAGAGAAATAAACTTAGTAAATCACCAACTGCATGATAGGAGATGAATAAAGAGTAGTTTCCTAACACCATATAGCCTCTCGAAGACAAGTATTGACATCTTCGCACTGTTCCGCAAGACTCTATTAGGGCTGCCCATAACTTGTGATACCTACATGAACCTAGTACTTCGATACCATGTTGTCACGGCCCAATTTCATTTTAGGTCGTTATGGCGCCCATCACCGTTGCTAGGCAAGCCAACAGTGAACAATCTAGTGATTTCCCATTTTAATGAGTTTTTCAAGTAAATAACTTACCTTAATTTAAAATATTTAGTAAGGAACAGATTTAGATTAATAAAATGAAACCAGTTAAATGTATTTATGACCATAAAAATAAAACCAAAATTACAAGTCTACTAGTGTGTGCAAATATCTGGTATCACAAGTGTGTGGACTACTAGTAGAATATACAAAACATTTCTACTCTACTGTCTGAAATAGAATAGACAAAAAATAAATCAAAAAAGAAACTTCCGGTGCTGCTGAACGGCTCGGAAGGGCAGCTCACCGTGTAGTCTCGAACCAGAAGTCAAGTGCGCGCGCCAGACTGATAAACAGATGCATCTGCCTCAGATCCTGCACTTCAAGTGCAGAAGTGTAGCGTGATTACATAAACAACATGTACCTAGTAAGTATCTAGTCTAACCTCGAAGAAGTAGTGACGAGGGGTCGACTTCGACACTTACTCTGGGCCAAAAATATAATAATATGAAGTTCTAATTAAACATGACAAATAAAATGATAATAGAACTCAGAGCAGGAAAAATAAGAAAACAATTCTTTCATTTCAAGTAAGAACCATGTCATTTCTCTCATCTAATCATTTCACCTTTCAAGTCCATAAAACAATATTAAATTTAAAAAGGGTTCCAATATCCTTATGCACAAATTATGCCAAGGACGTACGACCCGATCCAAATATGCATATAAATATATTGTGCACTGTCGAGGGTTGATGTTTATATATTTTAGTTCTAGAATCTCAGTTTCAAGTGGATGAACCTGGTTCAACAAGACAGTGTTTTTCTTTTCAGATTCACTAAGTCTGATTTCCAGGTTCATGCATTTTGCTTTTAGCATTTCACATTCTGTAGAGAGTTGTTCCTTCTCTTTGGTTGTTTCTTCGGAATCATCCATGAAATCAAGTAGCAACTTAGAGAGTTTTTCCTTAGATAGAAACTTTATTTTATTTTTAAGACGGGAGATACTTACCTATGGTTATTCATGTGATTCCTCATCGGATTCTCCAATTTCCATGAGCGCCTGATCTTCATTCTCACCATCTTCTGATTCTTCGTCTGAACTTTCCCCCCAAGCAGCAACCATAGCTTTTGTTGTGATTTTCTTGGGTTGGACATGTTCCTTCTTCCTGTTCCTTCTTTCATATCTATCCTTTTTCCATTCCATTCCACTTCCCACTGAGGAAAGTTCTTGATAAGATGGTCAGTCTTTCCACACTTGCAGCATACCTCGTTGGTTGCCCTTTCTGGGGCTTTTGCTTTGTTGTAATTTTCTTCTCTAGAGATGCCCTTCTTCCTTATTAGAAAGTTTCTGAATTCTTTGGTAATCATGGCCATCTCATCTTCCTCAAGATCTGCTCCCTCAGTGATTCTCAGTGCTAGACTCCTCTCCTTCTTTGGACCATCTATCTTCATTGTATGCCTTCTAAGCTCATAGGCAGTAAGGTTTCCCATTAGTTCATCCAATCTGAGGGTTGCCATATTTTTGGATTCCTGGATAGCAACGATTTTTCTTTCCCAGGAGATTGGTAAGACCCTTGTCAGGATCTTTTCTACCATGTCCTCTTCAAGAATGACTCTACCAAGAGACTTAAGTTCATTTGTCAAAGTTGTGAACCTTATGTACATCTCTTGGATTGTCTCTCCTTCTTTCATAGTGAAGTTTTCATACCGTGAGTATAGAAGTGTACCTCTTGATCTTTTTACCTGAGGTGTTCCTTCATGGGCTACTTGCAAGGTATCCCAGATTTCTTTGGCAGTGGTGTAGCTTTGGATTATGCTATACTCGTCTGGACCTAGTCCACACACTAGCCACTTCTTGGCCTTCGCATTCTTTTCCCATTTCTTCAGATCCTCAGCAGTGCAGTCATCTCTAGTCTTTAGTACATCTATAACTTCAGTAGTCTCCATCATGGTAGCTAGAGGACCATCAGTGACTATGTCCCAGAGTTCATAGTCTTCTCCTATCAGGTGGTCCTTCATCCTGTTCTTCCACCAAGAGTAATACTGGCCATTGAAGAGTGGTGGCCTTGCAGTTGATTGCCCCTCCTGGTTTCCAGGTGGTGCACTCATTTTGATCTTTTCCAAGGTGTTAGCCTTTTTAAGGATAACATGCTCTGATACCAATTGATTCAGCTCTTCTTGCATGGCATTTACCCAGTCAGCATCCTGTAGGGCTTCACCAATGTTCTTTTGTTCAATCAAGGATAGAAAGGCATAAAACCACAGATTTTTCAAAGAGGATCTTGTTTTGATTCTAGATGTTAGATCTATTATGATGTTCTCAAGAGGGTGAGAACTCTGACATCTGTATGGTTTGAGACCAACTGTTCAATTCTGGATAGTCCCATGGTGTCTTGTTGTTGTGGAACAGGATCAGGGCCAACATTCACATGTTGAGTTCCCCCTGTCGTGTTGGTTGGGGTAGTTGGACCTGGTCCATCACCTGTTTCCAAAGGAGACATTTCCTCCTTTGAGACTCTCAAGTGAAAGGAACTGTTCCATGTTCCCTGTCATATGCTTTGAGCAGCCATTATCCAAATACCAAATTTGGATGCCTCCTCTCACTTGAACCTACAAAAAGGAATCAGGGGTTAGTTTTAAGAACCCAAACTAGTTTGGGTCCTTTTCTATGAGAGAATGGATGAATCAAGCTTTTTCTAGCCCAATTTGGTAGCCAATTTTTCTTTTTAACAAAAATCTCATTTCTTCGACTGACCTGCTCTTTTGCAGTACACTCAATTTTGTAGTGGCCAGTCTTACCACAATGGGTGCAGATTTTATTCTCAGGGAGAGTGAGATACTTGCTTATGGGATCTCACTTGGGCAATTGACTCCCAAAGCCAATCCCTCTCCGGTTGCTACTATGATTCTGTTGAAGCCATATCAAGGCATCAGAGGATTTATTCCATTTACAAGTTCGATCTAATTCATGTTTGACTTTGCTAAGTTCTTCTCTAAGAGTTCTTATCTGTTCATCCTTGGCATACATCTTATCTTTTAGTTTTCCCACATTTTCTTCTAACATGATATGAGAATGATCAACAACTTTTTTACTCCTAGCTTTAGCTTTAAGTTTTAATGCAACTCTTCCTTTGTGGAAGAGTTTGTGTTTATCTCAACTTTCTTCCTTTATTTTTGTCCTCGCTAAACTCGAACTCTAACCCCTTATCAATTTGCAACCTTTTCGCATTAGGAGACAACCTCTTAGTTCATGGATAATTCACAGATCACGTTTATCTCCTGTGCATGTACGGTTCTTGTGGCAATTGGTTT